>SKCR01032248.1:0-85882 GCA_019454045.1 Zanthoxylum bungeanum | reverse complement strand
GTGGCTAGAGCGTTCCAAGTTGTGATAGAACCTGCTGGTAATGAATGTAGCCATGCTTTTGCTCTGTCTTTCAAGGAATATGGAAAACCCTCAGCCTCATTGCTTCTTCTGATGCTCGATTGTAATTGAAAGTGCCGCAAACTTCCAGGAAGTTACTAATGTGAGCATTAGGATCTTCAGTTGCATTTCCTCCAAACTGAACTGTTTGCTGAATCATCTGAATGCAAGTTTTGATGTCACCTGCATTTGCTGGTAAAGGAGGAAGAACAATACAGGAAATGAGGCCATCTACCCGGAATGGTTCTGTCTCGAATGGTATTGGTGGTGCAACCTCCAAAGGTTCAGGTCCATGTTGACTAAGGCTTCTTGGCCTTCTCGCCTTTCCCTTCTCAACTGTCTGATGGTTCTTCAATTTGGGTTCAAGCGGTCGGATTTCAAAGCTTCTGGTTCGTCTCATGAAGTTTCTGAGAACCTGTAACACAAGAAAACAGAAATAATAAGTAAAAAGAAATTAGATACAAGGAAAGGTATCTAACCCTTAAACTAATAGTAAAAGATAACTAAGTCCCCGGCAACGGCGCCAAGAACTTGACCGGCGTAAACACACACGTATAACGCAAGCGCACGTATCGTTCAAGTAGTATAAAAATATCGATCCCACGAGGACTTAATTCCTACTGTTGTTATTAATTATTGAATCTATTTATTTACAAATATCTAATTAAGGGAGAATGGAATTGATTGCTTGATTGATTTGGTTGATTAAAGATTTGCTAAATAAATAAATAAAAAGATAAAGAAAATACTAAAGAAAATAAAAGACACAAAGATCCAGGATTGTGAATCATTCTAATATCATTTAAAAGATGAAGTTATTATTTTATGTTTGTGTAATAAATCGGTTTACTAACCTGAAACAACAAATTATGTGTAAGCCTCTGTCGATGGTCAGACACAAATACCCAGTTTAACCCAATTGAACCATATGTCTATGTCAACCAATTATCTGGATTCATTAAGATTAAGTTCCAATTATGGCTACCCCCGCCCGACAGGTATATTCCTATCCTGTAAGGAAATCTATTAAAGGGTTATCTATCCTCAAGGAAGATCGTGGGCTATTAAGTCTAAGGCTGAAATCTAAAATCCCTATGTCTAGTTTATTTTAGATTTACCATATCAATCTTATTGGTGATCAGACAACAAGAAGCTTTAAGCTTAAGACTTAATAAATAAACCTTTAAATTACCCAAACTATAAAATAATCCCTTATAAACCGGTGATATTAAAAATCATCACAACCCCAGATAACTAACACATAATTAGGGCTAGTAAAAACATAAAAGTAAAAGACATAAAGTAAAAGCTGAAAAGTAAATTACAATAAAATAAAATGCTAAGGTAAAAGGAATTACTTTCACTACTACTAATTTAGATATCTCCCATAAAATAATATATAAACTTGTGATAAATTAACCAACCGACCAGTCTGGCGGTATCCTGATTAAGTCAAATTAAGTCCAACCAGCCATTAAGGCGGAACCAAAAATAAATTTACCAACCGACCAGTCTGGCGGTATCCGTGATTAGTCAGGTTTAAACCAGATTAAAATTAAATTACCAACCGACCAATATAGCGGTATCCCTTATTAAGTCAATATTTTAAATAGTGAATATATTATTTTTAAGGGAGATTAATCTAAATAGTAACAGTAAAAGAATTACCTTCACCCTAGCTCGGGTAGTTACAACATCATGGTGAATAGTAAAAACTGTAAAAAGTAAAAAGTAAAAATTAAATTACTATTATTACAAAAAGTAATTAAAATTATTTACAAAACTAAAAATTAAAAACTAAAAAAAATAAAAAAATAAAAGTTCTAGAGAGAGAACTCTCTCTTTAGAGAGAAATCAAGAGAGAGGGAGGTGTACTGAAATCTGAAATTTCGCGCTGAATTTATAGGCAAAAATTTCACTGTTCTCGCGTCGCGACGCCAAGGACCTCAGCGTCGCGACGCGGATTTGTCAACGTGGCACGATGAGAAGGCGACACGTAGCAAGGCGGCTGACTGTTCACGCGACACGTGTCAAGGCGGCTAATTCTCAATTATTGTGATGACGTCATTGGTGACGTGGCACTGTTCATGACGTCATTGGTGACGTCATGATGATGTGGCGTGCGCACGTTAGCGTATCTTCTGTGGTGGTGACACGTGGCACGGCGCATTTTAGCAAAGTCAAAACTTCTCAAATTGTTGACCGTTGACCTAGCGCACGTTAGCAGATTCGGCTCACGCTGGGCGTCGCGGCGCGCAGTGTTTCAGCGTCGCGATGCGAAAAAGACGAAAATATCCCTGTTGACGCATTTTTGTCCGGTTTTGCCCCAAATTGCCTCCAGTGCTGTCCAAACTTTATTTATCTGCAAAATAACAATAAAACACATCAAAACATTCACAAAACTCAAGAAACTATACAAAATATTAAGTTTAATGAGTGGGAAATAGTGATATAAATACCACTCATCATCACCCAATATCGTCATTAGTGTAAGGGTGTACATATGAAGCTCATTAGTTAACATTGATAAGTATACACCTAGAACATGTCTTAATCCAATATTATCATTAGTGTGAGGATAAGAAACGGTTCAGGACCAAACTAGGAGTCACATGAAGTGATTAACCTTGGAGGTCTACATAATGAGTTTATAAAAGCCAATATTTTCATTAGTGTGAGGCCCGAGTAAATTTCATGGTATCCACTTCTCGCTATGAAATTTTGATAGTCAGATTTCTATTTTTCCGTTAAGGGAGATTACGGAATTACGTGAAGTAGTGGGAGGACGCTAATAGATTTAAAATTCCATAATCAATTAGTGTTATTATTTTGAAATGAAAACTGTTCTACTACTACTCAAAAATGTTGTCTTGTAGATGATTGTCGCTAATCCATTGATGAAACTTTTGGATTCCGATAAGCTAAAATGAGCCAAAAACTATTTCGAATGGGAAATGAACATATGTCTTATCTTGGAGTTTGAAAAGTTGACTTATGTCACTGTTAATCTACTGTCTGTTGAAATCGATCCTGACTCCACTTCATAAGAGCAAGAAACTTTTAATAGCTGGAAGGATGATAACCTGAATGTGAAATCCTACATCTAGGGATCGATGGTTCCAGATTTGTTGAGACAGTATATTGAAGTTCCGGATGCTTGGAGAATCATGCGAACACTCAAGGAGTTATTCGAGGCAAACCAAGAGTTGAAACTTTATCGAAGATCTAAGGAATTGTTCCGTGCTGAACTCAATGAGGGAGGAGCTGTCAGCACTCATGTTTTGAACATGATAGACCAGATTCGATATCTGGAACGATAGGGCATTGTATTTGATGAACGGTCGGGCCGTAATTTGATTATGTCTTCTTTGTCTAGTTTTTATGTTGGCTTTGTATTAAACTTCCATATACATTTGACGGAGCAAAATTTGAGAAAAGGCAACCCGACTTTGTACCTCCATGGTGGAACTGGATCTTCAAAGACTTCTGGGAAGCCAAAGAAAATAAAGATGAGGAAGAAGAAGATTGAAAAGAAGAACTCCAAGAAGCGCAAAAGCGTAAAATCACAAGTAACTCGTGACCAATGCCTGCATTACAAGAAGTCTGGACACTAGAATAAGGACTTTCCAGAGCTGATAGGAAAAGTAGGACCCTCAGGTATGCTTTGTATTTTTCCAATTATTGAAATCTCATTAGCCTTAGATGTAAATAGTGGATGGGTGTTAGACACTGACAGTCCTACTCATATTTGCAACTCCCTGCAGGAATTAAGGGTAAAGAGAAGACTGAATAAAGGGGTGATCCAGCTTAGAGTTAGTAATGGCGAGACATTGGATGTTAATGCTATAGGAACGGTTGTTTTAAATCTCCCCAATAGATGTAAATTAGATTTACGAGACTGTTATTATGTACCCTCACTTATCAGACAAATAATATCACTGCCAATATTAGATAAAGATGGTTATAAAATAAACATTAAGGATGAAACTTTATGTTTATATGATAAAGATAATTTATTGAAATGTGAATGTTCCAAACGGTCACTATGTTTTGGAAACAAATAGAGATGCTTTTAATTTGGAGGAAAATACAAATAGGAAATCTGAATTAAATAATACTAAATTATGGCAAATAAGATTGGGCCACATAGGTGTTAGACGTCTATCCAAATTGGTAAATGATGGTTTGATTAAAAATCTTACCTTAGATCCTTATCTGATTTGTGAGTCATGCATCCAAGGAAAGATGACAAATGCCTCATTTCTAGGTGTTGGACATCATGCTGGAGATTTATTGGAACTAATACACAGTGATGTGTATGGTCCATTAAATCATGTCGCTCATGGTGATTCAACTTACTTCGTAACTTTCACGGATGACAATTCTAGATTTGGATATGTCTATTTGATGAAACATAAGTCGGAAACATTTGACAAGTTCAAAATATTCTGAAACGAAGTAGAAAAATAAAACAGTAAATTCATTAAATGCCTTCGGTCAGATCGAGGCAGTGAATACATGAGTGAATAATTCAGAAATTATTTAAAGGAGAATGGAATTCTTACCCAATATATCCCACCAAGAACACTTCAACACAATGGTGTGTCTGAGTGTAGAAATCTTACTTTATTGGATATGGTGCGATCAATGATGAGTTATACAGATATTCCTTATTACTTTTGGGGTTACGATTTACTTACTGCTGCCCACAAACTTAATAGGGTTCCATCGAAAGCTGTTTCTACAACCCCCTATCAGATATGGTTCGGTAGAAATTCAAGTCCTAGGTATTTAAAGATTTGGGGTTGTCCTGCATATGTTAGAGTTGCGCAGTGAGATAAACTAGCACCCATGGGATATAAATGTAGGTTTGTTGGATATCCTGATAATTCTATGGGATACCAATTCTACGATTACGAGCAACGAAATGTGTTTGTTGTTCGCTTTGCTACTTTTCTTGAAAATGAATTTTTGAGAGAAAGTGGGAATTTTAGAGAGATTGAACTTGATGAGTTTAATCCCAACATTAAGGAACCTGAAATGGAACCAGAGATCCAACTAGGTGAAGGATCTTCAACACAGCTTCTAAGTAAGTCGAATAGAATATCATAGCCTCTTGATATATTATTTTTAACATCTGATGTGAGCCTTGATGTTCTCATTTTAGAGGAAACAGATCTGACCACGTATAAATAGGCGATATTGGATATCGATTCGGAAAAATGGCAGAAAGCCATGAAATCCGAGATGGATTCTATGCATGACAATCATGTTTGGGACTTAGTTGAACTTCCTAAAGGAGTTAAACCTATAGGTTATAAATGGGCTTACAAAAGGAAGTGAGGGTCCGATGGAAAAATGGAAACATTTAAGGCCTGACTGGTAGCGAAATGTTACACTCAACGTCCTGGGATTGACTATGAGGAAAATTTTTCACCACTAGCCATGCTAAAATCCATTAGGATTCTTTTAGACATTGCTACATATCACGACTATGAGATATGACAGATGGATGTGAAAACCGCTTTCCTAAACGGATTCCTTGAAGAGGATATCTATATGGAACAACCAGAGGGTTTTGTATCCAGTGAGACTTCAAACTTGGTTTGTAAGTGACCGGCGTAAACACACGCGTATAATGCAAGCGTACGTATCGTTCAAGTAGTATAAAAAGTATCGATCCCATGAGGACTTAATACCTAAATTATAAATTTTATGAGGTCAAATGATTACTAGTATCTAACAGGTTGATTCATTGATTTGAAATGGTGATGATTCTAAATTTAAAAACAAGTAAATAAAATTATCGAAAGTAGGTTTTAAGAAAATTCAATATTAAAAACTATCTAGGGTTGTAATTTCTTCCAATATTATTCAAAGATGAAGTGGTTATCTTATAGTTGGGTAAGATATTGATTTATTAACCTGGAACACTAAATTATGTAAAAGCCTCTTCTGATGGTCAACTACAAATATCCAGTATAACCCAATTGAACCATATGTCTATGTCAACCAAATTACATGAATTCATTAAGATTAAGTTCCAATTAAGGCTACCCCCGCCCGACAGGTATATTCCTATCATGTAAGGAAATCTATTAAAGGGTTATCTATCCTCAAGGAAGATCGTGGGCTATTGAGTCTAAGGTCTTAAACTTAAAATCCCTATGTCTAGTTCATTTTAAGTTTACCTAGTCAATTTTATTATTGGCCAGTTAATAAAAAGCATTAAGATTAAGACTCAATAAAAAAATCTTTATATTACCCAATTTATAATCTAACCCCTTATAAACCGGTGATATTGGAATTCATCACAACCCTAGTTAACTAATTTAGTTACAACACATAACTAGGGCTAGTAAAATAAAAGACATAAAGTAAAAATGCAAAAAGTAAAAATGCGGTAAACTAGAAATTGAAAAGTAAAATAAAATAAAATAAAATGCTAAGGTAAAAGAAATTACTTTTACTATTTACTATTTTAGATATCTCCCATAAAATAATATATAAACTTGTGATAATATTACCAACCAGCCATATAGGCGGTAACCTGATTAAATCAAATTAAGTCCAACCAGCCATTAAGGTGGTAATATTTGTCCATAATCCAGCCATAAAGGCGGAACCAAAATAAACCAGCCATAAAGGCGGAACCAAAATTAAATTACCAACCGACCAATCTGGCGGTATCCTTGATTAGTCTGGTTAAAACCAGATTAAAATGAATTATCAACCGACCAATATGGCGGTATCTTTTTTAAGTCAAATTTTAAATAGTGAATATATTATTTTTAAGGTAGATTAATCTAAATAGAAATAGTAAAAGAATTACCTTTCACCCTAGCTGGGGAAGTTACCTCCTCATAGTGAATAGTAAAAACTGTAAAAATAAAGAAAGTAAATTACTATTATTACAAAAAGTAATTAAAATTTAATTACAAAACTTAAATTAAAAGAAACTAGAGAGAGAGACTCCCTATTTACATCAAAGAAATGAGAGAGAATGGTACAACTGAAACTGAAATCTCGAGCTCAATTTATAGACCCCGGTAGGCATCCAGCGTCGCGACGCCAAGGCCTTTGGCGTCGCGACGCCAGCTTCTTTTGTCGTGGCTTTCTAAGGGCTTGACACGTGGCAATTCGGATAAGAAGATAAGGCGACACGTGGCGAGGCGGCTAACTACTCAATTATTATACTGACGTGGCGATGGCGACTGTCGGCATCATATGATTGCGACACGTGGCACTTCGTGATTGGCTGATGATGACGTGGCAGTGAGGTGTCATGTTGACTTGGTCAACTGATGATGTGGACGATGATGTGGACTGACACATGGCACACGTGGCAAAGGTGATTGTCGGTACCGTAGGATGATTACACGTGGCATGGCGCACGTTAGTATGTCGGCTGTGATGGTGACACGTGGCACGACGCACGTTAGCAAAGTCAAACTTCTCAAATTCTGACCCGTTGACCCGGCGCACATTAGCATGACTTGGTGCACGTTAGGCGTCGCGACGCCAGGGGCTTGCGTGTCGCGACGCTCCCAAATTACCAAAATGTCCCTTTTTCTAATTTTCACTGTTTTTCTCCAAATCACCTCCAGAATGTCCTAAAACTTTATTTATCTACAAAATAACACAAAACACATCAAAATATTCACAAAGCTCAAGAAACTATACAAAATATTAGGTTAAATGAGTGGAAATAGTGATAGATTTACCACTCATCACACCCCCAAACCTAACATTTTGCTAGTCCTCGAGCAAAACATAGAATAAAATAACATAATAAAATTTAACTAAGCCACTTTCGTAGGGATCACGGTTGCATTTAGCGTATGCAACAAGCCTTTAAACCCCTAGGTGTCCCTAGTGGACGAGTTGTAGTCTCGTGAGGGTTTACAACAATGATACCCACAAACATTTTATAAAAGTAAAAATGTAGTGAAACTAATGCACACAAAAGCAAAAAGACAAGCGAAAAGAGAATAAAGAAGTTAGTGACTAATCAGGTGAAACTTCTACTCCATGTTACTAGTTGTTTTGTTTCTTTCTAAATTACCGAATAAGTGAATTCTCCGATCATTTTTACCATTCTCCATATACACAGCCAACAAAATATTAAACAACTCATTTTTGCCCACAACAGTCATAAGTGCAGTTGATAAGAGAGAAATAATTTTGTCCTAATGTTTTATCATATTTCACAACTTTTTGCAGCAATGGAATAAATTTTCTGATTTTTCTGATATTTTCTTTGATTTTTGATTTTTTTTATTTATATACAATATCTTCCGTGTATGTAGCGAGTGTTGGGTCGGTGGCTCCTAAACCAGTTGGCTTTAGGGCACCAGGTGTTAAGACACCCCTACGGACTTAATTACTCAGACTTCATATATATATTTTTTTGCAGCATCTTTGATCCATGTAGCGAGCTTTGGGCCAGTGACTCCCAAACCAGTTGGTTTTAGGGCACTAGGTGTTAAAACACCCTTACAAACTTAATAACTCGGATCTCAGATTTTTTTTTTTACTCCATCACTTTTTTGAGATGCTTCCTCCAATTAAACTAGAGCACTGAATATTACAAACTTTTCAATTACAGCTCATGTCCGTATATTACTATGCATGTTGATAATACCTGTCAACTGAGCATATGAAGATCCATTTTAGTTAGTTTTATGGAGAATCTCAAATTAAATAATTCAAAAGGAAATAAACAAAATTAACTTGTTTCGAAATAGGTTTGAGATACGTCTCAGGAGTGGAAATACCTTACTCAGCTATCTCTTACCAATTTCACCTTTTTAGTCAAAAAAAAAAAACACAAAATATTTTTGAAATTTTAGAAAAATTTTCAATTTTTTTTTCGAAAAATTTTGGACTAAAAATAAAAACAACACACAAACTAAAAACAAGGTACTAATCAACTAATTCCCACCCCCAAACCTAAATGAGATATTGTCCCCAATGTCATAAACAGTAGAAGAAGAGTTTAAAAGATAATACCTGGTTAGCTGAAATTCTACAAGAAATTAAAGGTTAAGATCCAGATTAACACGACGCCTCTTACCATGATCGTCCTCGGACCAATTTATCTTTGAAAGGACAGGGTCAATTTATGGTTCATAGGCTATGAGTTGGTCTATTAGATCCGGAGCAGTTCTGGTAGTAAAGAGGAGTTCTTTTAAAGGTTTCGACACGAACCCATTTCTTCGGGCATCATCAAGAAATACACAAAGAAAATCATAAAATCCATCAATGTTGTACAGCCCAATTGGTTTCTGATGTATGTTCAAGTTCGCCCAAGATAGCACTATAAATATTTCCTCCAATATACCCAAGACACCTGGCAAAGCAATAAAAGCATCTGCACGGTTAATCATTTCTACCAAACGTTCAGACATATTTGGCACGATCAGTTCCTCTCCGTTTGATGGTTCAATAAGATTTGCCTCTGCTAAGGGTTTTGGGATGATTCCCAAAATATGACTGCCTCCTTCCTGTACGGCCTTTGAAACGATCCCCATTAGTCCAAGATTGCCTCCACCATATACTAAGTGCATATTCCTTGCAGCTAAGACTCGACCCAATTCATGTGCTGCCTCTACGTATTGTGGTTTAGACCAACACTACTACTACGCAAAAAACACAGATTTCAAACACACAGATGTTTTCAACTCGTCTTCTTGAAGTGGCTCTATGTTTTACTCTGGATGTCTTCAAAAGTGCAATGATGAGTTGAATTTATAACACCTGAAAAGGGTGAGTAAAATAATAGCACTAGTACCTGCCAAATGACAATTATTAGTTAATAGTAAAATAAATCGTGGTAGTCAAAAAGGTCTGGATCATGTCGGAGAAAATAAAAGAAAACAAAAAAACAAATCACAATTATTAGGAAAAGACAAAGAGATATAATATTTACAAAAATTTACAGTTTGATTGATGTCTATGCGTTAGGGACAAGCTTCCCATCCAATTTTCTTATAAATTGGCAAACAGGGTCTTTTTTAGTCAGATTCCCAAGACTTAACTATTGTCTTTCTTTTTGAAATTATGTATGTAATTTGCGAAAGGCTATGTGAACATATCCACTGGGATGCGTCTCAAGAGTCAAAGATATATCATCTAAAGACTCATTACTCAAGACATCCCTAATGAATTTAATTTTGTCTTCGCGATTATCAGACACCATTCCTAAAGAACGACAACGAGTATTGCAATTCCATGGCAGATGTGAAATAAAAGAGTCAGAAGACTCACCTGCCAATCGGACTCGTGCTTCAATTACCCAACGAATGTCATTAGAACACCGTGAATTGTTAATAGTCTCATCCATTCCAAGCGAGCTTTGTAAACTTTCATCAGAGATTTTTGAGGGAGAGAAGGAAATTGCTTGTGAAGATTTGCTAGAGCTTCTTCCATCCTGAAATGACTTAATCTGCAAGAACTAAACACACAAAATTAAATTACACCAAATCACAATATATACAAAAATTGCATGGGTTGCCTCCCTGCAAGCGCTAAGTTTTAAGTCGTCAGCTAGACGTGACTGCCTGAACGTTATGCTGGATCTGAAAGTGTGATACTTTCTTTTTGTCGCTCAAATGATTCTCCCCAGTAGTACTTGACACGCTGACTATTAACTTTGAATGTGTTGTTGGTATTGGGATCTAGTAACTCAACCGCTCCATAAGGTAAAACCTGAGTGATCATAAATGGACCTGACCACCTAGATTTCAACTTTCCAGAGAAAAGTTTCAACCTCGAGTTGTACAACAACACCTGCTACCTTGGTTCCAACTGTCTGTGCACTATTTTTTGGTCATGCCATTTTTTGGTCTTTTCCTTGTACAATTTGGCATTCTCATAAGCCTGTAGGTGAAATTCCTCCAATTCGTTGAGTTGGTGAAGTCTTTTCTCTCCTGCAGCTTGTGAATCAAAATTCAATTTCTTCAGTGCCCAGTACGCCTTGTGCTCAAGCTCAACTGGCAGATGGCACATTTTCCCAAACACCAATCGATATGGGGACAAACCAATGGGTGTCTTGTAAGCTGTCCGGTAGGCCCATAATGCATCATCTAGTTTTGTTGACCATTCTCTCCTCGTTGATCCAACGGTTCTTTCTAGGATTCTTTTTATTTCCTGTTTGAAATCTCAACTGTCCATTTGACTGTGGATGGTAAGCTGTGGCAACCTTGTAAGTAACTCCGTATTTGGATAGGAGTGCATCGAAGTATCTGTTGCAGAAATGAGAGCCACCATCACTGATGATTGCACGAGGTATTCCGAACCGAGTGAAAATATTCTTTTTCAGGAATTTGATCACGACTTTTGAATCATTGGATGGCAGTGCAATTGCAATTGCTGCTTCGACCCATTTGGAGACGTAGTCTACAGCAACCAGGATGTACAGGTTTCCGAATGATGGAACAAAGGGTCCCATGAAAATCAATACCCCACACATCAAATATTTCCACTTCTAGAATGTTTTGCAACGGTCATTCGTTTCTCCTAGAAATATTTCCCGTTCTCTGGCACCTGTCACATTGAAAAGAAAAAAGATAAGCATCTTTAAAAGAGTGTGGCCAGAACAAACCTAATAAGTGGTGCATGTAGGCAGACCTGATGTACGTTGCTTCATGTTGACAGTGTTGCTCCTATCTGTGAAGGACTCCACTGCAATAACATATGGTGATGTCTCAGCACAGTGATGTAACAATGCCACTCGATCCTAAGATGCAATCTCTAATATTATCACACATCGTTGAACAGTGCGTACTCACTCTTCCAGACATAATGCTTGACTCTTTCTGTGAAATGTCATGACTTCTGTGCTGAGTTTTCCTTTGCTGAGTTTTCCATTCCAACAACCATTTTCCTGACACAATGTAGTTGACATAATCAGCATACCAAGGGACTTCCTGTTGTTTAATAGCAAACAGCTGTTCATCTGGAAAAGTTTCTTTGATTGACAGATCTTTGTCAGCTGTTTCTCCATTCTCGAGTCTCGATAGATTATCTGCCACCTGATTCTCTGTTCCTTTCCTGTCTCTGATCTTCACGTCAAATTCTTGCAGAAGAAGTATCCAATGGATCAATCTGGGTTTGGCATCTTTCTTCGTGGTCAGATATTTGATTGCCGAATGATCTGTGTAGACTACCATTTTGGGACCCAACAGATAAAGCGAAATTTGTCAAAAGCGTACACAACTGCGAGCAACTCCTTTTCGGTGGTTGAGTAGTTGAGTTGAGCTTCATTTAGAGTTATGCTGGAATAATAAATGGTGTGGAAAATCTTTGCTTTACGTTTTCCCAAAACTGCACCTACAGCAAAGTCACTAGCATTGCACATCACTTCAAATAGAAGGGTCCAGTCTGGTGCTACTATGATGGGGGCAGAGACCAGCTTCTGTTTTAAGATCTCAAAAGCTTCCTGGCATTCTTTGGTGAAGTTGAAAGGCACATCTTTCTCCAGAAGATTGCACAAAGGTTTTGCAATTTTGGAAAAGTCTTTGATAAATCTCCTGTAAAAACCTGCATGTCCAAGAAAACTTCGAATACCTTTTACTGATGTTGGTGAAGGTAGTTTTTCAATTGTCTCTATCTTTACTTTGTCTGCCTCAATCCCTTTTTGTGAGATCCGATGTCCAAGAATAATTCCTTCATGCACCATGAAGTGGCATTTCTCCCAGTTGAGTACCAGGTTTGTATCTTCGCACCTTTGTAACACATGTTCCAAATTTTGCAAACAATGGTCAAAAGAATCTCCAAACACAGAAAAGTCATCCATAAAAACCTCCATACTCTGCTCCAGCATGTCTGAGAATATGGCCATCATGCAACGCTGGAATGTGGCAGGGGCATTACATAATCCAAATGGCATCTTGCGGAAAGCAAAAGTACCATAGGGACATGTAAAGGTAGTTTTCTCTTGGTCTTCTGGTGCGATGGCAATCTGATTGTACCCTGAATATCCATCAAGAAAGCAATAGAACTCATGTCCTGACAGTCTGTCTAACATATGGTCAATGAATGGTAGCGGAAAATGGTCATTTCTAGTGGCTTTTTTCAGTTTCCTGTAGTCCATGCATACTCTCCATCCAGTCACTGTTCTTATTGGGATTAGCTCATTCTTTTCATTGGTAATCACAGTAATTCCTCCTTTCTTTGGTACACACTGCATATGACTCACCCAACTGCTGTTTGAGATGGGGTAAATGATGCCAGCATCTAACTATTTGATGATTTCTTTCTTCATGACTTCCTTCATGATTGGATTGAGTCTCTATTGATGTTCCACTGTGGGTTTGTACTCATCGTTCATCAGGATCTTGTGCATGCAAAATGATGGACTAATGCCTCAAATGGCTGTTGTAGTCCAGCCAATGGCTTTCTTGTGCTCTCGTAACACTCTCAGCAACTTTTCTTCCTGCTCCAATGTTATTGAAGAAGAAATAATAACAGGTAATTCAGAAGAGTTTCCAAGAAATGCATACCTGAGATGGCTCAAAAGTAACTTCAGCTCCAACTGTGGTGGTTCTTCAATCGAGGGCATGATCCGGTCTTTCTTTGGCAGTTCCAAGCTTTCAACTGGTGGTGTTGCTATGAATCGGAATGGTTTGTCAAGGTAGTTGATACATTCCAGGATTTCAGCATCTAGCTCGCTGTCAGTCATGTTGGTAATGCAAGCTTCAAGTGTATCTGTGGGATTTGGCTCTGTATTTTGAATGATATTATCAACAACATCTACTCTGAAGCATTCTTCTTCTTTTTCATCACTCGGGAATTTCATGGCTTTGAAAACATTAAAGGTCACTTCTTGGTCCTGTACTTTCATGGTCAGTTCTTCTTTTTGCACATCAATCACAGTTTTACCTGTAGCCAATAATGGTCTCCCAAGAATGATAGGTATTTCTTTATCTTCTTCCATGTCAAGGATGATGAAATCTGCTAGGAGAATTAGTTTGTCTACTTTGACCAACACATCTTCAACAACACCTATTGGAAATGCGAGTGTTTGGTCAGCAAGTTGCAATGAAACTGAGGTAGGCATTGCTTCTCCAATCTGCAGTTTCCTGTAAATAGAAAAAGGCATCAAGTTAACACTGGCTCCTAAATCACATAAAGCCTTACCGATATAATGTTCTCCAATGGTGCATGGAACTGTGAAATTGCCAGGATCTTTCAACTTTGGGGGAAGTTTCCTCTGAATAATGGCGTTGCATTCTTCTGTTAATGCTACTGTTTCGTAGTCTCCCAATCTCCGTTTTCGTGAAAGAATGTCTTTCATGAATTTGACATAACTGGGCATTTATTCCAAGGCTTCTACAAATGGGATGTTGATGTGTAGCTTTTTAAAAACCTCCAGGAATCGAGCAAACTGCTTGTCTAGTTTGTTTTTCTGAAGACGCTGAGGAAAATGTGGAGGTGGAATGATTCTTTCTGGTTCTTTTTCCTTTGCTTCTCTTTCCTCCATCTGTTGCTCTGCTTCTTTTGGAACATCTTCAATGGTTGCCTTGATTCCAACATCTTTGTTGATTTCAGTACCACTTTTCAAGGTGATGGCTTGACATTGCTCCTTCCCTCGGTTCCTTGGATTTGGTGCTGTATTGCTGGGAAGATTTCCTGGTGGTCTGTAACTCTGAGCATTGGCCAGTTGTCCGATTTGATTCTCCAGTGCTTTGATAGAAGCAGATTGGCTTTGAAATATAGCATCATATGCTGCTTGTTGCTTTTTGAACATCTCTGCAATCCATTCTTTCATTTCTGGTTCTTTTTCAAACTCCTGCCTTTTGTTCTGTTGCTGGAATCCAGGGGGTGGATAGTTCTTATGCCCTGAATTGTTGCTCCATGAGAAATTAGGATGATTCCTCCACCCTGGGTTGTAAGTGTTGGAATATGGATTGTTCCCCTGTCTGTTGAAATTGTTGACATAATTCACCGTCTCTTCAAGTTGGTTTAGTTCTGGTGCTCCTCCATTTGGTGAACTTGTGGATCCATTGGTAAGAGTCTCCATGAATTTGCATATCTGATCTAGCTTGGCGTTGACTGTTGTTTTGGCTCCACTTTCATAAATTCCTGCAATTCTTTGGATCATGCTCCTTTTTGTTGGCCACAATGAATTGTTGTTGGCCATTTCTTCGATTAGTTCCCAGGCTTGATCTTCTCATTTCGCCATTAAAGCTCCTCCAGCAGCAGCATCGATTGTGGTTCTCATTATTCCAGAAAGTCCATTATAGAAAGTTTAGACTTGAAGCCATTTTTGAATCTCATGGTGAGGGCATTTCCGGAGCAAATCTTTCTACCTTTCCCAAGCTTCGTAGAGAGTTTCTGAGTCTTGTTGCACAGAGGATGTGATGTCATTCCTCAGCTTTCCAGTTCTGGCTTGTGGAAAGTACTTTGCAAGAAATTTGGTGGCTAAAGTGTTCCAAGTTGTGATGGAACCTGTTGGTAGTGAATGTAGCCAAGCTTTAGCTCTGTCCTTCAAGGAGTATGGGAAAACACGCAATCTCATTGCTTCTTCAGCTTCTTGGTTGTAATTGAAAGTACCGCAAACTTCCAGGAAGTTTCTGATTTGGGCATTAGGATCTTCAGTTACATTTCCCCCAAACTGCACTGACTGCTGAATCATCTGAATGCAAGTTTTGATGTCACCTGTATTTGCTGGTAAGGGAGGAAGTACAATACAGGAAATGAGTTTGTCAACCACCGGAATGGTTCTGTCTCGAATGGGAATTGGTGGTGCAACCTCCAAAGGTTCAGGTTCCATGTTGACTAAAGCTTCTTGGCCTTCTCGCCTTTCCCTTCTCAACTGTCTGATGGTTCTTTCAATTTTCGGGTCAAGCGGTCGTAGCTCAAAGCTTCTGGTTCATCTCATGAAGTTTCTGAGAACCTGAAACACAAGAAATAAAAACAATAAGTAAAAATAAAGTTAGATACAAGTAAAGGTATCTAACCTTAAAACTAAAAGTGAAAGATAAATAAGTCCCCGGAAACGGCGCCAAAAACTTGACCGACGTAAACACACGCATATAACGCAAGCGTACGTATCGTTCAAGTAGTATAAAAAGTATCGATCCCACTAGGACTTAATACCTAAGTTATTAATTTTTTGAGGTCAAATGATTACTAGTATCTAACAGGTTGATTGATTGATTTGAAAGGTGACGATTCTAAATTTAAAAGCAAGTAAATAAAATTGTCGAAAGTAGGTTTTAAGAAAATTCAATATTAAAAACTATCTAGGGTTGTAATTTCTTCCAATATTATTCAAAGATGAAGTGGTTATCTTATAGTTGGGTAAAATATTGATTTATTAACCTGGAACACTAAATTATGTAAAAGCCTCTTCTGATGGTCAACTACAAATATCCAGTATAACCCAATTGAACCATATGTCTATGTCAACCAAATTACATGAATTCATTAAGATTAAGTTCCAATTAAGGCTACCCCCGCCCGACAGGTATATTCCTATCATGTAAGGAAATCTATTAAAGGGTTATCTATCCTCAAGGAAGATCGTGGGCTATTGAGTCTAAGGTCTTAAACTAAAAATCCCTATGTCTAGTTCATTTTAAGTTTACCTAGTCAATTTTATTAGTGGCCAGTTAATAAAAAGCATTAAGATTAAGACTCAATAAATAAATCTTTATATTACCCAATTTATAATCTAACCCCTTATTAACCGGTGATATTGGAATTCATCACAACCATAGATAACTAATTTAGTTACAATACATAACTAGGGTTTGTAAAATAAAAGACATAAAGTAAAAATGTCGAAAGTAAAAATGCGGTAAAGTAGAAATTGAAAGGTAAAATAAAATAAAATGAAATGCTAAGGTAAAAGGAATTACATTTATTATTTACTATTTTAGATATCTCCCATAAAATAATATATAAACTTGTGATAATATTACCAACCAGCCATATAGGCGGTAACCTGATAAAGTCAAATTAAGTCCAACCAGCCATTAAGGCGCTAATATTTGTCCATAATCCAGCCATAAAGGCGGAACCAAAATAAACCGGCCATAAAGGCGGAACCAAAATTAAATTACCAACCGACCAATCTGGCAGTATCCTTGATTAGTCAGGTTTAAACCAGATTAAAATGAATTATCAACCGACCGATATGGCGGTATCCTTTTTAAGTCAAATTTAAAGTAGTGAATATATTATTTTTAAGGGAGATTAATCTAAATAGCAATAGTAAAAGAATTATCTTTCACCCTAGCTGGGGAAGTTACCTCCTCATGGTGAATAGTAAAAACTGTAAAAAAAAAAAAAGTAAATTACTATTATTACAAAAAGTAATTAAAATTTAATTACAAAACTTAAATTAAAAGAAACTAGAGAGAGAGACTCTCTATTTACATCAAAGAAATGAGAGAGAATGGTATAACTGAAACTGAAATCTCGAGCTCAATTTATAGACCCCGGTAGGCATCCAGCGTCGCAACGCCAAGGCCTTTGGCGTCGCGACGCCAGCTTCTTTTGTCATGGCTTGCTAAGGGCTTGACACGTGGCAATTCGGATAAGAAGATAAGGCAACACGTGGCGAGGCGGCTAACTACTCAATTATTATGCTGACATGGCGATGGCGACTGTCGGCACCATATGATTGTGACACGTGGCACTTCGTGATTGGCTGATGATGATGTGGCGGTGAGGTGTCATGTTGACTTGGTCAACTGATGATGTGGACGCTGATGTGGAGTGACACGTGGCACACGTGGCAAAGGTGATTGTCGGCACCGTAGGATGATGACACGTGGCACGGCGCACGTTAGCATGTCGGCTGTGATGGTGACACGTGGCACGGTGCACGTTAGTAAAGTCAAACTTCTCAAATTCTGACCCGTTGACCTGGCGCACATTAGCATGACTTGGTGCACGTTAGGCGTCGCGACGTGCCCAAATTACCAAAATGCCCATTTTTCCAATTTTCACTGTTTTGCTCCAAATCACCTCCAGAATGTCCTGAAACTTTATTTATCTACAAAATAACACAAAACACATCAAAATATTCAGAAAGATCAAGAAACTATATAAAATATTAGGTTAAATGAGTGGGAAATAGTGATAGATTTACCACTCATCAGTAAGCTCCAAAAGTCTATTTATGGACTTAAACAGACATCCTGAAGCTAGAATCGTCATTTTGATGGGATAATTAGATTATCTGGATTCATCAATAATGAAAAAGAACCATGTGTTTATAAGAAAGTTAGTGGGAGCTTGAAAGTTTTCCTAGTCTTGTATGTATATGACATTCTTATCATAGGAAATAATATAGGGATGATGAAAAATGTGAAAGCCTACCTTTGCAAGAACTTCTCCATGAAAGATATGGGTGAAGCTTCTTATATACTAGGTATAAGGATCTACCGAGATAGAGTTAGGAAGCTTATAGTGTTGTCATAATCAACGTACATAGATAAGATGTTAGAAAGGTACGGTTTTACCATCTGCAAGGCAACAAATGTACATTTTCGATATGGCATACATCTTTTGAAGAAAATGGCACCTCAGACTGAGGTAGAGAGAGTTAGAATTTCTAACTTCCCTTATGCTTCTTGCATTGGAAGCATAATATATGCAATGCTATATACTAGACCTAACATCAGTTTCGACGTCAGTGTGACCACCCAATATCAATCTGATCTAGGTAATGATCATTGGACAGCCGTGAAACATTGTTGGACAATTATGACCTATAGCGTCACTATTTGTACAGATCAAGGTGTTGTTGTATAAATTAACTATGTGACAAAGGAGATTGCACTCTTATCATTTGTGATTAGATCACCTAGATATATAAATGATAGGAGGTCCTTGTGATTTGTTCCTGGATTGAGAATGATATGAGACAGTATCAATCCACGAAGGATAAATCATTAAACATCCCTAGTCAGAGCATTATCGAGATTGGACATCGATGAATGCGTAAAAGACTAGTATTACACTTGTGCGCGTTGTGAGGGCACAACGGCATAGTTCTCATATATTTGGGCATATGATACTCATGCAAGTGTAATAGGAGGTTGTGTTTCACCGATGGTACGGGAAACAGCTTTGCTCTGGATAAGACCCCCTCGAAATTCCATTGGTAGTATGACTATGTGTCTATGGAAGTCCGAAATCAAGGTAGGTGTATTTGGTCTTAACCTGAGACTTGCACCGCTAATACTTGCGACAATCAATATACTTTGGTTGCGGTCATCCAGGGCTTTAACAGGCTTTGTGTACGCCAATGCTGGGTATATTGAGAATCGTAGTGTGTTAGGTGTGATGTCAAGACGGAAGTGTCACTCCAGTCATATGGAGATGATGATCGCACAGGGATACAGAACTGGTTCTCTATATAAGGTTGCAACCGTCGGGATAATATGACTTGGTCATGATTATCCGATATTAAAGAGACTAGTTGCTCGTAATCCGATATATTCTTCGTACGGGGCAGACACTGTACCAGCCCCAGGCCTCGCATGTGATCATTCGATACTGGACAGAAATACGCAATACTACGTATACTACGCCTGATAAAGATCATTTATTCCTGTAAGGATATTTCCGGAGAATTGGGTAGGCATGGCGCTTTGCTAGAGGCCAACCTTGTCTTGTAATTCGATATAAATGTAGTACGAGGTACTTACTGTTCGGATAGTCCGACGACCGAATTTACTGCCAACATATTCGGGGATCTCATGGGTCGCTTCCCAAAGATTCATCGATGACGTATGACTCGCACTTTTAATTAATCTGGGATTAATTGGATGAGAGAGAAAATTAATCTGTGATTAATTGCGGAGATATTTTATCTGGGATAAAATATCATTTAAAGAGAGAGAACCATTAATTTGGAATTAATCGAGAAATTAATATATTTGATATATTAAACGAAATTGGATTTCGACGCGGAATTAAAATTAGATTTTAATTCGGGCGATCAAATTAATTTATAATTCATTCGTTAGCGACGTGAATAGTGACTTCGCTAGGTGTAATCATTTAATTACGACGCAACAGAAAATTCGTTAATTTGGAATTAGCGAACCCGAGCCCGAGATTATTTGCGAGCGCATTCACATTTTGAATTCGAGTACGGCACGCAAGTCAAATCAAACGTCAAATCATTAGTCGCATCAAGCGTCAAATCACTTGTCACTTTGAGTGATGTGACTTGACAACTTGATTGATAGATGTGACTTGATGTGATTGAGTGATGTGAGTGGTTAGAGCCATTTATGGCTTGACTTTTTGAAATACAAAATGTGGTATATATTTTAATTGAATTTTGGAAATCAATTAACATTTACACAACTCTTCTCTCTTTCCATTCTTCTTCATCTTCACGCCCTTTGGGCTGCTGTTTCTTGCTTCTGGTTTGGCATTTCTACCGTGAACCAAGGGAGAAAAATGGGAAGAAAATTGGCGATTTTGTGGCAAAATCGGGAGTGCTAGCACACTACGGGATCATGCGAAGGTGATAGGGAAGTCCACCTATGAGCCGGAAATCATTCGACGAGGCTTGGAGCTTGTTCGAGGACCTCCAATGGCCGTAACTCAGTGGACTGTCACAGCAGCTCACTGCCGAAGAACAGAGGGTAGAATTTCATTTTTGTTGCCTCCGCGTCGCTCAACCGATCGATGTAAGTATTCTGCGACTTCCTCGAATGTATTCACACATGTTCATGCTTGATTTATGATCCTTGGGACCCTTAGAATCTCCAACAATGGTATCAGAGCATGGTTAAAAGCATGAAAAGGTTTAGGGTTAAAATTTGGGCAAATTGATTTTGAGCATGTTTAAATGAAATTGGATGATTTTGTATGCTTAATTAAGGTTGAATTGAAGATTGATTGGATCAATTTCAAGAAAATTTGATTGGATCATTTTTCCCAAATTGTATGTGTTGGCCGAATGGTCTTGCCCTAAATATGTCTTGGGATTTTTGATTTTTGACAATTGGATGTGTTGGAAATCATTCGGGAATATGATTTAATGTCGATTGTGGAATTTAATTGGATTGGAACCGAATCGGACAAAATTCCCCAAATTGCCGAGAGCATAAGAGCATGTAATTGGGTTTGATTTTTGTTAAAATGTGTTGGACGTGTTTTAATGTTGATGGCATGATTAATTAGTACTAATTTGGTGTTTTGGAAATATTTATTTGGGTGATTAATTATGTTAATACACTTTAGTTTAATTAAACATTAAATTTGGAATTTTTGTGTTTGATTAAATGGGCTTAAAATTGGATTTGGGCCTTTAATGTTGTTATTGGGCTTAGTTGTACTAAGTTGGGTTTAGGCTAAATTGGTTGGATCCAATTGGGCCCAAAACCGCATCCATAAAGCGCAAATGCGACTTAATGGACCTTTAAAGTTTAATTGGGCCTAATGGGCCAAAATTGATTTCTAGGCTTCTGGGGTAACTCCCGGATTGGACTTTGGTTATTGGGTTCGACCCGAGTTGACCAAAAGTCAACGCCTTAAGAAATTAATTAAAAGCCCATTGGACTTTAATTAAATTAACGTTGGACGTTAAACGGGCTTTGAGACCCGTAACGATTAAATTTGGAATTTAAGTCGTAAAAGGTTTATTAATAAAGTGTAGTATTTAATTTGGAATTAAATAGTGAATTAGAATTAAATACAAATTGAATTGGATTTAATTGTGTAGTTTAATTTAATTCGAGAATTCGTACTTTGAGTACTTATTCGCAAAAACGAGTTTGACTCGAGCAAAATCAATTAATTATCAGATTAATTAATTTGATTAGATTGATTGATAACATGCTTGTGTGAATACATGGTTGCGATGCATGAATAATGTATATCAGATGGATATTAGATGGGTGGGACAATTTTAGAAATTGTTGTAATAAATTTGATTTATTAAATTGGACCTGCGTGTCCAGCCTTATCACCTCCTTATTCTTTGTATTCTCTTCTCACCTATTCCCCTCAATGTAAATGAGGTTTCTTTAGAAGTGTAGTGTAACGTGTAGAAGTAAATACATGTGCTAGCGGGAGAGAGAAAGTGAGAGATTTGATCTAGGATCAATTGTGTAAAGTATCCATCCGCATATCATTATTACTTTTTTCATATATGCTTTATTATGTGTTTAGAATGCATGTTTAAGGGTGTATGATGATGAGACCTTAACAAAGATAATAAATTGGTTGCCAATTTGCACTCGAAAAACCCTCGCAAAATATTAAGCGTTTTTCCTTCCATTGAGTGATTCTCACTCAAGATCCGAGACTGGCATTGGCTTGTTGGCCAAAGTCAAGGCCTTTGTCCGTCGAGGATGTGTTTGAATCACGAGAGCTTTGTTCCATATTGGTGTCTTGTCCAAGTTGTGGTTTTTTGGCCAAAGTCAAGACCACTTCTTGTCCATTGACATTGATTACGAAGCTTTCCATGGTCAATGGGTCGCGCTTAACTGGGATCACTAAGTTTGTTGTGCCAAAGCCAAGGCTTAGTTGATTCAGAGGAAAAAGGTTAGGTAATACATTAGATGTATTAATTGGCATATATAAGATATATGTTTCGGACTTGGATGTCCCCCCACCGGATCTAGGAATTGGATTGGATCCAATCGATCTTAGAGATCTACCTAGTTAATTATCATACAATTTGTTGGCCAAAGTCAAAATTGTGTGATATTTAACGGGATCCTAGCCTACTAGGAAACACGGTTTCCCGAGTACTCGACAGAGGGTTAGAGGCTCGCCGAAAAATAGTGGGAGGCAAGAATTGAATTTGCAATATTCGTTTAATTACTTGCCATACGCGCTCAAACAAATATCATTCGTCGTTATAAATTAAATGTTAGTTGGACTAATATTTAAATGTTGTTTTAATAAATAGTTGGACTATATTCAAACTATTCATTTATAGTTGATTTTATAATTGGATTATAGTAATCAATATAATTGATTTTAATCTATTAAATTATAGTTGATTAAATAGTTGGACTATTGTAATCATTATAATAAATAGTACCTAAATCGTTGATTAAATAGTCGGACTATTAGAATCAAGATGTAATTGAAAGATTGACATTTAAAACATAATCCTAAGGAAAATGTGTTTAAATGGTTTAATTTTCAAATTGGGAATAAAATTTCAGGATGGTCCTGGAAAATAATAAGTTACTTTATTTGATAAAATAACATATTATGCCTAAGCCCGGAGTTAAGCAAATAGTAGAGCATAATCTTTGGAAGATTATGTTATGATAACTTAAGTGCTTAATCCATTAAGCTTGTCATAGTAGACTCCTTAATTTCTGAATCAGAACTAAGGATTAGATCCTTAAAGTATTATAAAGAAATTAAAGGATCTTCATAAATCTATACTTAGATTTTAGAAGTACTAAAATTGTAATAAATAATTCTTGGAGAATTAATGACTATTCTCGAGGAGATAAAGTCAAACTTTGCAATTAGGCAAGTAGCGCAAGGCGCACCTTACTTCGATATTCTGGAAGGCCAAGGCTTGGCCAAAGGCTTCTGGAATGTGAAAAGGGTAAAGGCAAAATCATTATAGTCTTCTGGGAAGATAAATGACATATCCCAAAATGTCTGCACAATTATGGCAAACGGGATCGCGGAAGCGTGACTGCCGTTTGGACAAAGCAGACATGAAGGAATTGAAGACGAGTAAGGCTCTGACTTAAAATATGTTTGTCAAGATTATGTTCACTACTAGTATTGAAATTGGATTTTAAATACTTAATGTGGTATATAAATATATATTGATGTTCAGAATCTGTTTTGAACAGGATACTGACTTCAATAGAGATTTATCTGTGAATTGTTAACGGGACGAAAGTCGTTGTTTTAACCGTAGATACCTAATTTTAGGAACTACCTTCGGGTGTGTACCTAAATTTGGAAACTGTTATAATGTAACTAGTTTGACTAGATACATTATCTATATATCAGTGTTTAACCCGCTGCGGGTGAACCTTTATATTCTAAAACACTAAAGTGTTTCATTAAATAAAGATGATATTGAGATAAACACATTAGATGTGAATAACAGAGTTTATATTTTGAATATAAATAAAATCTCAAATATATAAAATGACAAACAAATAGCTCAACTGATTAGATCAGATGAAACTAATTGTGGCATTGTTGTCTGGGACACAATCAAACAAGACTCGTATATCCACACTTTCGAAGAGTGGGTACTAGGACTGATTTGATTCTATTCAAATAAAGTCTACGAATCTAGTTTATTGGGCAATGTGCCTATAACACTATTTACTGGGTAAAAGTGTAAGTGCCACTGATCTGTTAGCCCTAGTTCATATTGAAGCAAGTGGGCCCATGTCTAGCTAGGATAGAGGTGGATATGAATATTTCGTGACCTATACGGATGTGGCATCGCGTAATGGTTGTGTGTTTATTTTGAAGAACACAAATCAGAAACTTTTATAGTTTCGACACGAAATAGACAAACAGATCAGCCATAGTATTAAACCGTCACGGTAAGACCGTAATGGAAAATACTTAAGCAATAAGTTTCAAATATACTTGAAAGAGTAAAGTATTCTTTCAAATGAGGACTCCTCTCGGAACACGTCATTATGACGATGTGTCTGAATCGAGTAACCGAATTTTGTTGGACATAATAAGGTTAATCATGAGTCGCTCTGAGCTACCATTTCCATCAATGGATAAGCTTTGACAGTGCAGAACTTATTTAGAATAAGGTTCCATTAAAATCTTTTTGACAGATTACATATTAGATATGAACGGGAAAAAAACCGGGTTTCACAATCCTGAAAATTTGGGTATGCTAGGCATATGTTTGGATGATACCAAACTAAAACCCAAATTGGATAAGTGCCAATTTTAGGTTATCCTAGGGATACCATAAGTATTGTACTTATACAACTCACAAGAGAATGATTAGATTGTTGCTCGCCATGCGGTTTTCCTAAGAGGAATACCGATATGCAGTGGTAAGTGGGAGGATAGTAAAACTCGATGAAAATCAGAGTAATACTATTCCAGGCATCGAATCCTAATGGAACACATATAGTTCATCAAGGATGAAACTATACCATTAATCTTCGAATACACAAGAACCGCGTATGTCGGAGAGAGTCTGAAAACAACATGGGGTATGGGTTTCTGATCTGACCTCATAAAGATGTCTATCTTATTGAGGTATACTAACTGACTACGTATGAGGAAGTGATACAAGGTATCGACTCCCTATTATGACAAAGTGTCATGAGTCCGAAATGGATTCCATGTATATCAACCAGTTTGGATACTAGTTGATGTACCGCAAGGCATTGTGCCTGTTGGTACTATATAAGTCTTCAAGGAAGACATACATGGATGGAAATATACCAATGTATAAAGCTAGGCTTTTAGCGAAAAGGTATCGTTATCAATATTGTGTTGATTTCGATTCAACCTTTTACCTGTTGCCACGGTAAATCCATTTGGATAATGATTGCTGATGCTGCATGTTTCATTTATGAAATATGTCAGCATAACGGGAAAATCGCTTTCCTGAAAAGGAAACCTTTTTTAGGATGTTTACAACATCATGTCGGTTTTGTCGTACCATAACTAGCAAACAAGGTTTGCAGGTTATTTGATCCATGTTTGGATTGAAGCAAGCATAAGTTCTTTGAATTAACGTTTTGATGTAATCATAATAGTTTATGAATTAATTCAAAATGGAAAATGATTCTTCTGTATATAAGAGGGTTAGTGGGAGCGCACTGACAGTGGTTGTCCTATAAATAATGATTATATATGTCATTTCTTGGAAATGATATTCCCAAAATAAATCGGTGAAAGCTTGGCTTTCAAGTAAAACTCTCCGAGAAACCCGTACATTGAAAATGTACGTGACCTGGTGTCTCATACGCTTTGAGCATATGGATTCACAAACAGGCCAATCCAAGTGATAGTCACTGGATTGATGTTAAGAACATTCGTTAGTATCTTAGAGAACTAAGGATGCTGTCTTAATCTATGGAGATGGAGAACTTGAAGTGACTGGGATCACTGTAGCAAGTTTCCTAAACCGATGAGATGACTAAAAGTCACAAACGGTACTATACAGTTTGAATAACGGTACAGTGAGCTGGAAATCTTCCAAGCAGGATATTGTTACCGAATAAACAACAAATGCGGGTTATTGCTGCAGCTGAGGCGGCAATAGAAGCCTTCTGGGTCAATAATTAATCCTAATTGGATTAGGGATAGTTCTGTTAGCAGCTGAGCCAGGCTTGAGCACAGGCTAAAGAATTAATGGTCTCATCAACGATCCAGATACATACTTCGATATTCATCTGATTCGTTCGGATCATACATCGTGGCGATGTGATGATCGTATAAATCGCATCAGATGATAATCATACAAATCCGCTGACGAAAGCCTTTTCTCAGCAGTTTGAGCCAACCGTACAAAGTTCGGGTGTAAGACACTCGAGTGACTGGCTATAGGCCAAGTGGGAGATTGTTGGACAATTACGACCTATAGCATCACTATTTGTACAGATCACGGTGTTGTTGTACAAATTAACTATCTGACAAAGGAGATTGCACTCTTATCATTTGTGATTAGATCACCTAGATATATAAATGATAGGAGGTCCCTGTGATTTGTTCCTGGATTGAGAATGATATGAGACAGTATCAATCCACGAAGGATAAATCATTAAACATCCCTAGTCAGAGCATTATCGAGATTGGACATCGATGAATGCGTAAAAGACTAGTATTACACTTGTGCGCATTGTGAGGGCACAACGACATAGTTCTCATATATTTGGGCATAGGATACTCATGCAAGTGTAATAGGAGGTTGTGTTTAACTGATGGTACGGGAAACAGCTTTGCTCTGGATAAGACCCCCTCGGAATTCCATTGGTAGTATGACTATGTGTCTATGGAAGTCCGAAATCATGGTAGGTGTATTTGGTCTTAACCTGAGACTTACACCGCTAATACTTGCGACAATCAATATACTTTGGTTGCGGTCGTCAACAGGCTCTGTGTACGCCAATGCTGGGTATATTGAGAATCGTAGTGTGTTGGGTGTGATGTCAAGACGGAAGTGTCACTCCAGTCATATGGAGATGATGAACACGCAGGGATACAGAACTGGTTCTCTATATAAGGTTGCAACCATCGGGATAATATGACTTGGTCATGATTATCCGATATTAAAGAGACTAGTTACTCGTAATCCGATATATGCTTCGTACGGGGTAGACACTGTACCAGCCTCAGGCCTCGCATGTGATCATTCGATACTGGACAGAAATACGCAATACTACGTATACTACGCCTGATATAGATCCTTTATTCCTGTAAAGATATTTCCGGAGAATTGGGTAGGCATGGCGCTTTACTAGAGGCTAACCTTGTCTTATAATTCGGTATAAATGTAGTATGAGGTACTTACTGATGAGCGGAAAATATATCAATATTTACCGCCCCTTTAACTTAATATTTTGTTTAGTTTCTCGGGTTTGATGAATGTTTTGATGTGTTTTAGTTTATTTTGCCGATAAAATAATATCGGATCTCAATGAAATCATTTGGGACGAAATATGGGTCAAATAAGGGCAATTATTGGGCTTGGTATTTTAATTTTGGAGATTGGAAACTTGAAAGGGCGTTTTTGACGAAGTACAGTTTTGGAAATTCCAGTTTTGCGCATCTATCGTATTTTGGGCATAACCTTTTACTCCGATATTGCATTGAGCTGATTCAAGTTCCAGATTAATAAGACTCAAATATCTACAGCTTTGAAAGACATAATAATTTCGAATTCAGACGATTTCATGCCCGAAATTGATGAACCATCCAGAAGTGTGTTGTGTGTAATTATTAAAGTCACTTTCAATCATTTTCAAAGCAAAAAAATAAATTAATAAATAAATAATAAAAATTATCAAATCATCACCAAACATGATAAGAGATTAGTGGAGCAATTAATAATGTATTTGGTGGAGTAATTAGTGGAGCAATTAATAATTGATTTGGTGGATGATTTGATGGAGGCAAAATTTTGCCTATAAATACCAAGCCATTTCATTTGTAAAATTCATACTTTCTTCTAAGGAATTCCTTAAGAATACTAAGAAGATTGTATCTTGTTTATTTATTTACAGCTTTCAGTAATTAATTTCCGCTTTCGCACTTTCTTTTCTTTACTTTTCAGTTTTTACTTTCCGCAATTTACTTTTACGCACAGTACTTTTCTTTCTTTAATTTTCAGTTTTTACTTTTCAGTAATTTACTTTCAGCAATTTACTTTCAGCAATTTACTTTCAACAATTTACTTTTCAGTAATTTACTTTCAGCATTTAATTTTCAGTATTTAATTTCAGCATTTACTTTCAGCATTTACTTTTCAGTATTTAATTTTCAGTATTTTACTTTATGTCTTTTATTTTATTTAAATTTTTACTACCCGTGTAAATATGTGTCGTAACTAAGCCAGTTATCTGGGGTTGTGATGAAATCCAATATCACCGGTTTATAAGGGGTTAGATTTTAGCTTGGGTAATATAAAGATTTATTTATTGAGTCTTAATCTTAATGCTTTTTCATTAACTGGCCATTAATAAAATTGAACTGGGAAACTTAAAATGAACTAGACATTGGGATTTTAAGTTTAAGACCTTAGACTCAATAGTCCACGATCTTCCTTGAGTATAGATAACCCTTTAATAGATTTCCTTACAGGATAGACATATACCTGTCGGGCGGGGGTAGCCATAATTGGAACTTAAACTTAATGAATCCAGATAATTTGGTTGACATAGACATTGGTTCAATTGGGTTAAACTGGGTATTTGTGTCTAACCATCGACATAGGCTTACACATAATTTAGTGTTCCAAGTTAATAAATCAATATATTACCCAAGTTTAAGATAACCACTTCATCTTTAAAATGATACTGGAAGAAATCACAACCCTAGATAGTTTTTAATATTGAATTTTCTTAAAACCTACTTTCGAACAATTTTATTTACTTGTTTTTAAATTTAGAATCGTCACCATTTCAAATCAATCAAACAACCTGTTAGATACTAGTAATCATTTGACCTCATAAAATTAATAGATTAGATATTAAGTCCTCGTGGGATCGATATTTTTATACTACTTGAACGATACGTGCGCTTGCGTTATACATGTGTGTTTACGCCGGTCAAGTTTTTGGCGCCGTTGCCGGGGACTTATTTATCTTTTACTATTAGTTTAGGGGTTAGATACGTTACTTGTATCTAATTTCTTTTTACTTATTGTTTTGTTTTCTTGTGTTTCATGTTCTCATAAACTTCATGAGACGAACCAGAAGCTTTGAACTTCGACCGCTTGACCCAGAAATTGAAAGAACCATCAGACAGTTGAAAAGGGAAAGGCGAGAAGGCCAAGAAGCTTTAGTCAACATGGAACCTGAACCTTTGAACGTTGCACCACCAATTCCCATTCGAGACATAACCATTCCAGGGGTTGACAAACTCATTTCCTGTATTGTACTTCCTTCCTTACCAGCAAATGTGTGTGACATCAAAACATGCATTCAGATGATTCAGCAGTCAGTACAGTTGGGGGAAATGCAACTGAAGATCCTAATGCCCACATCAGTAACTTCCTGGAAGTTTGTCGGTACTTCAACTCAACAGAGCATCAGAAGAAGCAATGAGATTGTGTGTTTTCCCCTACTCCTTGAAGAACAGAGCTAAAGCTTGGCTACATTCACTACCAGCAGGTTCCATCACAACTTGGAACACTTTAGCCACCAAATTTCTTGCAAAGTACTTTCCACCAGCCAGAACCGGAAAACTGAGGAATGACATCACATCCTTTGTACAATAAGATTCAGAATCCCTCTGCGAAGCTTGGGAAAGGTATAAAGATTTGCTCCGGAAATGTCCTCACCATGAGATTCCAAAATGGCTTCAAGTCCAAACATTCTATAATGCGCTTTCTGGAATAATGAGAACCACAATTGATGCTGCTGCTGGAGGAGCCTTGATGGAAAAATGAGAAGATCAAGCCTGGGACCTAATCGAAGAAATGGCCAACAACAATTCCTTGTGGCCAACAGAAAGGAGCATGATCCAAAGAATTGCAGGAATTTATGAAAGTAGAGCCAATACAGCAGTCAACACCAAGCTAGATCAGATATGAAAATTCATGGAGACTCTTACCACTGGATCCACAAGTTCACCATATGGAGGAGCACCAGAGTCGAACCAACTTGAAGAAACGGTGAATTTTGTCAACAATTTCAATAGACAGGGGAACAATCCATATTCCAACACCTACAACCCAGGGTGGAGGAATCATCCCAATTTTTCATGGAGCAACAATTCAGGCCAACAGCAGAACTATCCACCACCTGAATTCCAGAAACATAACAAAAGCCAGGAGCAGGCAAATGAACCAGGAATAACAGAAGTGTTGACCCACTTGAAAAAGATAGAAGCAAAACACGACTCTCAAGCAGCAAGATATGATACTATGTTTCAATCTCAAGCAGCAGGATATGATGCTATGTTTCAATCCCAAGCAGCATTAATTCAAAGTCAATCTGCTTCTATTAAAACACTGGAGAATCAAATTGGACAACTGGCAAATGCTCAGAGTTACAGACCGCCAGGTACCCTTCCTAGCAACACAGAGCCAAATCCAAGAAACATGGGGAAGGAGCAATGTCATGCCATCATGTTAAAAAGCGGTACTGAAATCAACAAAGATGTTGGAGCCAAAACAGCTGATGAGGAAGTTCCAAAAGAAACAAAGCAACAGATGGAGGAAAAAGAAGCAAAGGAAAAAGAACAGATCATTCCACCTCCACCTTTTCCTCAACGTCTTCAGAAGAACAAATTAGACAAGCAGTTTTCTCGGTTCCTGGAAATCTTTAAAAAGCTGCATATCAACATTCCATTTGCAGAAGCGTTGGAACAAATGCCCAGCTATGCCAAATTCATGAAAGACATTCTTTCACGAAAGCGGAGATTGGGAGATTATGAGACAGTAGCATTATCAGAAGAATGCAGCGCTATCATTCAAATGAAACTTCCCCCAAAGTTGAAAGATCCTGGCAGTTTCACTGTTCCTTGCACCATATGAGACATGACTTCGGTAAGGCTCTTTGTGATTTAGGTGCTAGTGTTAACTTGATGCATTTTTCTATTTTCAGGAAATTACAGATTGGAGAAACAATGCCAACTTCAGTCTCACTACAACTTGCTGATAGAACGCTCGTATTTTCGAGAGGTGTAGTTGAAGATGTGCTGGTCAAGGTTGACAAATTTATTTTCCCAGCAGATTTTATTGTCTTTGATGTTGAGGAAGACGCAGACGTTCCAATCATCCTCGGGAGACCATTCTTGGCTACAGGTCGAACCATTATTGATGTACAAAAAGAGAATTAACCATGAGGGTACAGGACCAAGAAGTAACATTCAATGTTTTCAAGACCATGAATTTCCCAGATGATGAAAAGAATGAGGAATGTTTCAAACTTGATGTGATACACAGTACCATTCAGAACTCAATGCAATGCAAAGTTCTACTGACAAACTTAAAACATGTCAATTGTCTGTGGAGCCTAAAGATAAAGCATATTTTGCACTGAAAGAGCTAATTCTTGCTCTACAAGCAACAGAAGAGAAAAAGTTCCACCAGCTCAACGAATTGGAGGAATTTCACAATCACCTTTTGAGGATGTCAAATTGTACAAAGAAAAGGGCAAGAAAAGACATGATGAAAAGTTAGTGCGCATACAACTGGAACCAAGGCAGAAGGTACTGTTAAACAAATCAAGGGTGAAATTCTTCCCATGGAAGCCAAAATCACGGTGGTCAGGTCCATTTGTGATCACCAAAGTTTTACCAGATAGAGCCGTTGAGATACATGATCCTGACTCCAACAAAACTTTCAAGGTTAAAAACAAGCGTGTCAAGCACTACTGGGGAGAATCATTTGAGCGACAAAAAGAAAGTGTTACATTTTCAGATCCAGCTTAACGTTCGAGAAGTCAAGTCTGGCTGATGACTTTAAACTTAGCGCTAGCAGGGAGGCAACCCATGCAATTTGTGTATATATTGTGATCTGGTGTGTTTTATTTTTGTGTGTTTAGTTTTTTGCAGATTAAGTCATTTCAAGATGGAAGAAGCTCTCGCAAATCTTCACAAGAAATTTCTTTCTCTCTCTCAAAAATCTCTGATGAAAGTATACAAAGCTCGTTTGGAACGGATGAGATTATTGATGATCAAAGGTGTTCCTACTGACATTCGTTGGATAATTGAAGCACGAGTCCGATTGGCAGGTGAGTCTTCTGACTCTTTTATTTCACACCTGCCTGGCTTAGAAATGAGCACCTTTGCTGAAAAGAGAAGAGCCAAAAGAATGTGTGTTTGTTATAAATGTGCACGCTGGAATTGCAATACTCGTTGTCGTTCTTTAGGAATGGTGTCTGATAATCGCGAAGACAAAATTAAATTCTTTAGGGATGGCTTGAGTAAGGAGTCTTTAGATGATATATCTTCAACTCTTGAGACGCATCCCAGTGGATATGTTCACATAGCCATTCGCAAATTACATACACAATTCCAAAAGGAAAGACAACAATTAAGTCTTGGGAATCTGACTTAAAAAGACCCTGTTTGCCAGTTTATAAGAAAATTGGATGGGAAGCTTGTCCCTAACGCATAGACGTCAATCAAGCCGCTACTTTTCTTGTACATATTATATCTCTTTGTCTTTTCCTAATAATTGTAAATTATTTTGTTGTTTTCTTTTATTTTCTCCGACAGGATCCTGAACTTTTTGACTATCACGATTTATTTTACTGTTAACTAATAATCGTCATTTGGAAGATACTTGTACTATTTATTTTACTTGTACTAGTGCTATTATTTTACTCACCCTTTTCAGGTATTATAAATTCAACTCATCATGCACTTTTAAAGACATCCAGAGTAAAACATGGAAGCCACTTCAAGAAGACGAGTTGAAAACATCTGTGTGTTTTACGGTAGTAGTGTTGGTACTAAACCACAATACGTAGAAGCAGCACAAGAATTGGGTCGAGTCTTAGCTGCAAAGAATATGCACTTAGTATATGGCGGAGGTAATCTTGGACTTATGGGGATCGTTTCAAAAGCCGTACAAGAAGGAGGCAGTCACGTTTTGGGAATCATCCCAAAACCCTTGGCAGAAGCAAATCTTATTGAACCATCAAACAGAGAGGAACTGAACGACTGGTAGAAATGATTAACCATGCTAATGCTTTTATTGCTTTGCCAGGTGGCTTGGGTACATTGGAGGAAATTTTTATAGTGCTATCTTGGGCGAACTTGAACATACACCAGAAACCAATTGGGCTATTTAACGTTGATGGATTTTATGATTTTCTTTGTGTGTTTCTTGATGATGCCTGGAGAAATGGGTTTGTGTCAAAACTTTTAAAAGAACTCATCTTCACTGCCAGAACTGCTCCGGATCTAATTGACCAAATTTTAGCCTATGAACCACAAATTGACCCTATCATTTCAAAGATAAATTGGTATGAGGACGATCGTGGTAAGAGGCGTCAGATTAATCTGGATCTTAACCTTTAATTTCCTGTAGAATTTCAGCTAACCAGGTATTATCTTCTAAACTCTTCTTCTACTGTTTGAGACATTGGGGACAATGTCTCATCTAGGTTTGGGGCAGGGAATTAGTTGATTAATATCTTGTTTTTAGTTGTGAGTTGTTTTTTTTTTTAGTCCAAAATTTTTCGAAAAATACAAAAAAATTTCAAAAATTACAAAAATATTTTGCGTTTTTGTTTTTATTTTGACTAAAAATGTGAAATTGGTAAGAGATAGCTGAGTAAGGAGTTTCCACTCCTGAGACGTATTTCAAAACCTATTTCGGAACAAGTTAATTTTTGTTTATTTCATTTTAAATTATTTAATTCTTAAATTCTCCATAAAACTGACTAAAAAGGGTCTTCATATGCTCAATTAGCAGATATTATCAACATGCATAGTAATATACAGACATGAGTTGTAATTGAAAAGTTTATAATATTTAGTGCTCTAGTTTAATTGGAGAAAGCATCTCAAAAAGTGATGGAGTAAGAAAAAAAATAAAATAAAAAAAACGTCTGAGATCCGAGTTATTAAGTCTGTAAGGGTGTTTTAACACCTAGTGCCCTAAAGCCAACTGGTTTGGGAGTCACTGGCCCAAAGTTCGCTACATGGATCAAGGATGTTGCAAAAATATATATATCTGAAGTCTGAGTAATTAAGTCCGTAGGGGTGTCTTAACATCTGGTGCCCTAAAGCCAACTGGTTTGGGAGCCACCGACCCAACACTCGTTACATAGATGGAAGATATTGTATATAAATAAAAAATAGAGAAAAATCAAAGAAAAAAATCAGAAAAATAAGAAAAATTATTCCATTGCTGCAAAAAAGGTGTGAAATCTGATAGAACTTTAGGACAAAAATATTACTCCCTTATCAACTGCACTAATGACTGTTGTGGGTAAAAATGAGTTGTTTAATATTTTGTTGGCTGTGTATATGAAGAATGGTAAAAATAATCGGAGAATTTACTTATTCGGTATTTTAGAATGAAACAAAACAACTAGTAAGTTGGAGTAGAAGTTTCACCTGATTAGTCACTAACATCTTTATTCTCTTTTCGCTTGTCTTTTTGCTTTTGTGTGCATTAGTTTCACTACCTTTTTAATTTTGTAAATGTCTGTGGGTATCGTTGCTGTAAGCCCTCACGAGACTATAACTCGTCCACTAGGGACACCTATGGGTTTAAAGGCTTGTTGCATATGCTAAATGCAACCGTGATCCCTACGAAAGTGGCTTAGTTTAATTTTAATTATTTCTTGTATTTTATTTTATTGTTTTGCTCGAGGACTAGAAAAATGTTAGGTTTTGGGGTGTGATGAGCGGAAAATATATCAATATTTACCGCCCCTTTAACTTAATATTTTGTTTAGTTTCTCGGGTTTGATGAACGTTTTGATGTGTTTTAGTTTATTTTGCAGATAAAATAATATCGGATCTCAATGAAATCATTTAGGACGAAATATGGGTCAAATAAGGGCAATTATTGGACTTGATATTTTAATTTTGGAGATTGGAAACTTGAAAGGGCGTTTTTGACGAAGTGCAGTTTTGGAAATTCCAGTTTTGCGCATCTGTCGTATTTTGGGCATAACGTTTTACTCCGATATTGGATTGAGCTGATTCAAGTTCCAGATTAAATAAGACTCAAAGATCTACAGCTTTGAAAGGCAAAATAATTTCGAATTCTGACGATTTCATGCCCAAAATTGATGAACCATCCAGAAGTGCGTTGTGTGTAATTATTAAAGTCACTTTCAATCATTTTCAAAGCAAAAAAGAATAATAAATAAATAATAAAAATTATCAAATCATCACCAAACATGATAAGAGATTAGTGGAGCAATTAATAATGGATTTGGTGGAGTAATAGTAGTGGAGCAATTAATAATTGATTTGGTGGATGATTTGATGGAGGCAAAATTTTACCTATAAATACCAAGCGATTTCATTTGTAAAATTCATATTTTCTTCTAAGGAATTCCTTAAGAATACTAAGAAGATTGTATCTTGTTTGTTTATTTACAGCTTTCAGTAATTAATTTCCGCTTTCGCACTTTCTTTTCTTTACTTTTCAGTTTTTACTTTCCGCAATTTACTTTTACGCACAATACTTTTCTTTCTTTAATTTTCAGTTTTTACTTTTCAGTAATTTACTTTCAGCAATTTACTTTTCAGCAATTTACTTTCAACAATTTACTTTTAGTAATTTAATTTCAGCATTTAATTTTCATTTTTTAATTTCAGCATTTACTTTTGAGTATTTAATTTTCAGTATTTTACTTTGTCTTTTATTTTATTTAAATTTTTACTACCCCGTAAATATGTGTCGTAACTAAGCCAGTTATCTGGGGTTGTGATGAAATCCAATATCACCGGTTTATAAGGGGTTAGATTTTAGCTTGGGTAATATAAAGATTTATTTATTGAGTCTTAATCTTAATGCTTTTTCATTAACTGGCCATTAATAAAATTGAACTGGGAAACTTAAAATGAACTAGACATAGGGATTTTAAGTTTAAGAACTTAGACTCAATAGTCCACGATCTTCCTTGAGTATAGATAACCCTTTAATAGATTTCCTTAAAGGATAGACATATACCTGTCGGGCGGGGGTAGCCATAATTGGAACTTAAACTTAATGAATCCAGATAATTTGGTTGACATAGACATATGGTTCAATTGGGTTAAACTGGGTATTTGTGTCTGACCATCGACAGAGGCTTACACATAATTTAGTGTTCCAAGTTAATAAATCAATATATTACCCAAATTTAAGATAACCACTTCATCTTTAAAATGATATTGGAAGAAATCACAACCCTAGATAGTTTTTAATATTGAATTTTCTTAAAACCTACTTTCGAACAATTTTATTTACTTGTTTTTAAATTTAGAATCGTCACCATTTCAAATCAATCAAACAACCTGTTAGATACTAGTAATATTTGACCTCATAAAATTAATAGATTAGATATTAAGTCCTCGTGGGATCGATATTTTTATACTACTTGAATGATACGTGCACTTGCGTTATACGTGTGTGTTTACGCCGGTCACTTACGTGTTCGGATAGTCCGACGATCGAATTTACTACCAACATATCCGGGGATCTCATGGGTCGCTTCCCAAAGATTCACCGATGACGTATGACTCGCACTTTTAATTAATCTGGGATTAATTAGATGAGAGAGAAAATTAATCTGGGATTAATTGCGGAGATATTTTATCTGGGATAAAATATCATTTAAAGATAGAGAACGATTAATTTAGAATTAATCGAGAAATTAATATATTTGATATATTAAACGAAATTGGATTTCGACGTGGAATTAAAATTAGATTTTAATTCGGGCGAACGAATTAATTTAGAATTAATTCGTTAGCGAAGTGAATAGTGACTTCGCTAGGCGTAATCATTTAATTACGACGCAACGGAAAATTCGTTAATTTGGAATTAGCGAACCCGAGCCCGAGATTATTTGCGAGCACATTCGCATTTTGAATTCGAGTGCGGCACGCAAGTCAAATCAAGCGTCAAATCATTAGTCGCATCAAGTGTCAAATCACTTGTCACTTTGAATGATGTGACTTTACAACTTGATTGATAAATGTGACTTGATGTGATTGAGTGATGTGAGTGGTTGGAGCCATTTATGGCTTGACTTTTTGAAATACAAAAAGTGGTATATGTTTTAATTGAATTTTGGAAATCAATTAACATTTACACAACTCTTCTCTCTCTCCACTCTTCTTCATCTTCACGCCCTTTGGGCTGCTGTTTCTTGCTTCTGGTTTGGCAGTTCTGCCGTGAACCAAGGGAGAAAAATGGGAAGAAAAGTCGCGATTTTGTGGCAAAATAGGGAGTGCTAGCACACTACGGGATCATGGGAAGGTGATATGGAAGTCCATCCATGAGCCGGGAATCGTTCGATGAAGCTTGGAGCTTGTTTGAGGATCTCCAATGGCCGCAACTCAGTGGACTGTCACAGCAGCTCACTGTCGAAGAACAGAGGGCAGAATTTTGTTTTTGTTGCCTCCGCGTCGCTCAATCGATCGATGTAAGTATTCCGCGACTTCCTCGAATGTATTCACTCATGTTCATGCTTGATATATGATCCTTGGGACCCTTAGAATCTCCAACAAACATATCCTAAAATATCTTAAAGGTACTAGGGATAAGTTTTTGATATATGAAGAAGATGAACTATAGGTTAAGGGTTATACAGACTCTGAATTCCAGGGAGACCAAATGATAGAAAATCTACATCAGGTTACATATTTTCCCTTAACGGTGGCGCGGTTAGTTGGCGTACTTAAAAGCAAGGCTCTACAGCTGATTCCACCACTAAGGCGGAATATATAGCGGCTTCAGAAGCTTCTAAAGAAGCTGTATGTATTAGAAATTTTATCACATAACTTGGTGTTGTACCTAGCATTGCGGATTCGATCCCAATGTACTGTGATAATAGTAGAGCCATCGCGCAGGCTAAAGAGCCGACGGCGCATTCCAAGTCTTAGCACGTGGAAAGAAAATATCGCGTAATTAGAGAGATTATTGAACGCAAAGACATAATGGTCTTGAAGGTTCAAGGACTAGACAACATAGCATACCCGCTTACAATTGCCTTACCTTCTAAGTTATTCGATAACATGTGGATGATATGTGACTGCGGTACCATCCAGATTGGCACTAAGCAAATGGGAGTTTGTTGGAGTTAGTGCTTGGAGCGCCAATCCGAACACTGTATTGTACATTTTATTATTTATTAATAAAATAACTATATTTTCATTTCATACCTCATTAATGGTATTATCATTATATGTATTAGATTAATGTATAGATATGATAAGAATGACATCGACCTTGAAATAGCCTTGTAGTAATATTGGACACTAGATGGTCCGACATTGGGATAAGTATTACTATTGTAAATATTCTTAAAGTTAATATTCCTAGTCGTTGGTTTTGGAATAAAATTGAATTCCTATAACCTAAAAGACTAGCACATGTCGTATATTTGAATTGGAGTTCCAATAGTTTAAACCCGATGTATCATGAGCTTTGGAAGCTCGTATAGACGTGTGGGTATTGGTTAAACCGAATATTGAATGACTCAAAGGTTATTCCTGATAGTTAGAAGTACACACCACCATTAATAGGAATCTCCTCGAGTCGAGTAACGTATGTAATCCTTTGACTATAGGATAGCATTGATTTTTTTGTGAGATCCTTCACACTTTAATGCCATGTATGGCAGAAACCTTTCATGGTCTGGCCTCTAGATGTTCCTTGGGTGTGGACCGATGCACTCAGTAATCAAGTGCAAAGCAAGATAGAATCTGTCGGTCAATATGTGTACCATAAAAGGTTTAGGTATCCATGTGAGTAAAGTCTTGATTCTTAAATCTTTGGCCAAAGTCGATCACCTAGGGTAGATCGCATTAGTTATTAAGAATCGTGGATATGTCAACATGAGATGTGTGCCCCGGAAACTTGACGGTATATTCTATGTTTCCTAAGAACAACTCGGATAGCCTACGACGGATGGATTGTTAAACATATGTGATGACCTCGACTTGTATAGTTCAGAAAGGTCATTTGTGTTCTTCGCGAATTGAGAGGTGGCCGAATTGTGTACATATTAGCTAAGCTTATATGACGAACGTGTCTGAACTTAGAGAGTCCTAATATGAAGTGTACTCGTTTAGCACTTCAGTAGCCGATTAATTTTGATAAAATATAATATTAGATATTATAATTATCAACCAAGATAATCAAGTGTTATTGGATAACACTGATTAAATCAAAGTGGTAGACATTAAACTAATCTATTAATTAAAAATTATCTTGATTTAATTTACTTAAATCAAAGTGGTAGACAATGAGATTAGTCACACCTAATTATGAATATGACAGGTGCTTACACACACGTGTATAACGCAAGCGCACGTATCGTTCAAGTAGTATAAAAAGTATCGATCCCACGAGGACTTAATATCTAATCTATTAATTTTATGAGGTCAAATGATTACTAGTATCTAACAGGTTGTTTGATTGATTTGAAATGGTGATGATTCTAAATTTAAAAACAAGTAAATAAAATTGCACGAAAGTAGGTTTAAGAAAATTCAATATTAGGAAACTATCTAGGGTTGTAAATCTTTCTAATATCTTTTAAAAGATGAAGTGGTTATTTCATGTTTGTGTAATAAATTGGTTTACTAACCTAGAATATTAAATTATGCGAAAGCCTGTGTCGATGGTCAGACGTAAATACCCAGTATAACTCAATTGAACCATATGTCTATGTCAACCAAATTACCTGGATTCATTAAGTTTAAGTTCCAATTATGGCTACCCCCGCCCGACAGGTATATGTCTATCTTGTAAGGAAATCTATTAAAGGGTTATCTATCCTCAAGGAAGATCGTGGCTATTAAGTCTAAGGATGAAACCTAAAATTCCTTTGTCAAGTTTATTTTAGATTTACCAGATCAATCTTATTATTGGCCAATTAACAAGACGCATTAAGCTTAAGACTTAATAAGTAAACCTTTAAATTACCAAAACTATAAAATAACCCCTTATAAACCGGTGATATTAGAATTCATCAAAACCCCAGATAACTAACTTAGTTACAACACATAACTAGGGCTAGTAAAAACTTAAAAGTAAAAGACATAAAGTAAAAATGCTGAAAAGTAATTGCGGTAAAGTAAAAGCTGAAAAGTAAATTACAATAAAATAAAATGCTAAGGTAAAAGGATCAACTTTGGTTCTAGTTTGGTATCATCCAAACATATGCCCGGCAATCCCAAATCTTCAGGAATGAGAAAACCCGATTTCTCTCATGTTCATATCTAATATGAAGTCTGTCTAACAGATTATATGGAACCTTATTCAAAATAAGTTTTGCACTTATTAATACGTATCCCTAGAAGGAAAATGGTAGCTCAGAGAGACTCATCATTAATCTTACCATGTCCAACAAATTTCGGTTTCTCTGTTCGGACACACCGTCAAATTGAGGTGTTCCGTGAAGAGTCCACATTGAAAGAATACTATACTCTTTCAAGTAATTGAGAAACTTATTGCTTAAGTATTTTCATCATGGTCCAATCGTGATGTTTTAATGCTCTTGCCGGTCTATTTTTATACTTCGTGTCGAAACTCTTTGAATTTATCAAAAGTTTCTGATTTATGTTTCAAAAGAAACAGATAACCATAACGCGATGCCACATCCGTAAAGGTTGCGAAGTATTGATATCCACCTCTAGCCTAGCTAGACATGGGCCCACTTACGTCACTATGAACGAGGGCTAACAGATCGGTGGCACTTGCACTTTACCAAGTAAAAGGTGTTTTAGGCACTTGGCCTAATAAACTAGATTCGTAGACATTATTTGAATTAGAATGAAATTTGTCCTAGTATCCACTCTTTGAAAGTGTGGATATACGAGTCTTGTTAATGTGTCCCAGACAACAATGCCACTTATAACTCTCAACTGATTTATTCAGTTTGAGTTATTTGTTTGTCATGTTATATGTTTGAGATTCATTTATATTCAAAATATAAATATTGTTATTCACATCTAATGTGTTTATCTCAATATCATCTTTATAAAATAAAACTCTTAGTGTTGTAGAATATAAAGGTATACCCACAACGGGTTAAACTTAGAAATAGATGTTGGGTTTCTATTAAGTCCCAAGGATCAATTTCAAGCAAGAAATATGTGCGAATAAAACAATGAAATATGGCGGAATCATACTTACATTGATCGGATTTTGCGACGCGACGAACACAAGCCCTTGCTCCATGAAGCTCTCGGCTTTGCTCCTTGGTGTGCTCCTTGTGATTCGGCCATGGGGGTCCAAGCTCCAAGCTTTCGAATGGTGATTCCATGCTCACAAGTTGGTTTCCCTATCACCTTCGCAAGACTCCGGATGTGTGCTAGAACTCATGAAATTTTGCCACAAAACTTCCTTAGCTTCTCCTTCAATTCTCGGCTTTGACAGAAAAATGAAGAAGAAAATGGCCCAAGGCCGTGAGAGAGGAGAGAGTGAGAGGAGAGAATAATTTTTGTTAGGTTGGTTTGTGTATCTAATACACAAAAATCTAATCCAAAAATTGTAAAAACATTTCCAAAAGTCAAATACAATTTTGGAGCCAAAAAGCAATTAATGTTGTCCAACCACTACCATCAATCAATAGTGACATGTTGTCAATCACTCAAAGTGACTTGACATCACATCAATCAAAGTGACTAATAATTTGACTCTTGATCTGACTTGTGGGCCGCACTTGAATTCCAAATAGGAGTGCGTCCGCAAACACTCCCGGGCTCGGGTTCGCTAATTCCGAATTAACGAATTTTCCATTGCGACGTAATTAAATCAAATTTAATTAAATAATTATGCCTAGCAAAATTACTATTCACGTCGCTAACGAATTAATTCTAAATTAACTCGTTCGCCCGAATTAAAATCTAATTTTAATTCCGCGTCGAAATCCAATTTCGTATAATATATCGAATATATTATTTTATCGATTAATTCCAAATTAATCGTTCTCTCTCTTTAAATAATATTTTATCCCAGATAAAATATCTCCGTAATTAATCCCAGATTAATTTTCTCTCTCATCTAATTAATCCCAGATTAATAAAGTGCGAGTCATACGTCATCGGTGAATCTTTAGGAAGTGACCCATGAGATCCCCGGATATGTTGGCTGTAAATTCGGTCATCGGACTATCCGAACACGTACGTACCTAGTACTACGTTTATACCGATTTACAAGACATGGTTGGCTTCTAGCAAAGCACCGTGCCTACCCAATTCTCCAGAAATATTCTTACTGGAATATGTGATCTATATCAGGCGTAGTATACATAGTATTGCGTATTTCGATCCAGCATCAGATGTCACGTGCAAGGCCTGGGGCTGGAATTATGTATGCCCCGTACGAAGCACATATCGGATCTCTGGTAACTAGTCTCTATAATCGGATAAACATGACCTAGTCATAATATCCCGATAGCTGCAGCATATAAGAGCACCAGTTCCATATCCTACGTGATCATCATCTCCACTATGACTGGAGTGATACTTCCATCTCGACATCACACCCATTACACTACGATTCTCAATATACCCAGAAGAGGAGTACACAGAACCTGTTAAAGCCCTGGACGACCAAAACCAAAGTATATTGATTGTCGCAAGTATTAGCGGTGCAAGTCTCAGGTTAAGACCAAATACACCTACCCTGATTCAGACTTCCATAGACACATAGTCATACTACCAATGGAATTCCGAAGGGTCTATCCAGAGCGAAGCTATTTCCATACCATCGGTAAACACAACCTCCTATTACACTTGCATGAGAACTATGTCGTTATGCTCCCACAAATGATAAAATAGCAATTTCCTTTGTCACATAGTTAATTTGTACAACAACACCATGATCTGTACAAATAGTGATGCTATGGGCCATAACTGTCCAACAATCTCCCACTTGGCCTATAGCCAATCACTCAAGTGTCCTACACCCAAACTATGTACGGTTCGCTCAAACTTCTGCTGAGGAAATGCTTTCATCAGCGGATTTGCATGATTATCATCTGATGCGATTTATTCGATCATCACATCGCCACGATGTATGATCTGAACGAATCAGATGAATATTTGAAGTATATATCTGGATCGTTGATGCGACCATTAATTCTTTAGCCTGCGCTGTAGCCTAGCTCAGCTGCTAACAGAACTACTCCTAATCTGATTAGGATTATTATCGATCCAAAATGCTTCTATTGCTGCCTCAGCTGCAGCAATAATCCACTTTTGTTGTTTATTTGGTAACAGTATCTTGCTTGGAAGATTTCCAGCTCACTGTTCCGTTATTCAAACTTTATAGTACCTTTCTTATGACTTATAGTCATTTTTATCGGTTAGGAAACTTGCATTAGTGAACCCAGTCACTTCAAGTTCTCCTTCTCAATAGTATAAGACAATATCCTTAGTTCATCTAAGATACTAAAAGATGTTCTTAACATCAATCCAGTGACTATCACTTGGATTGGCCCGATTGTGACTCAATATGCTCAAAGCATATGAGACACCAGGTCGCGTACATTTATGTCAATGTACGAGTTCTCGGAGAGTACCAACAACCTTTAGATCTATCACAGTAGATCTTTATTCCTAGAATAAAGGTTGTCTCTCCCAAGAATTCTACGGAGAATTTTTCATGAAGCCAAGCTTTCATCGATTGTATTATGGGAATATCATTTCCAAGAAATGATATGTCATCATTACTTATATAGGACAGTCATTGTCAGTGCGCTCCCACTAACCTCCTTATATACACAAGAATCATTTTCGTTTTGAATTAAATCATATATCATTATGATTACATCAAAACGATAATTCCAAGAACACAATGCTTGCTTCAATCCATCCATAGATCGAGTTAACCCGCAAACCTTGTTTGCTAGTTTTTGTACGACAAAACCGTCAGGATGTTATAAACATCCTCCGAAAGGTTTCCTTTTAAGGAAAGCGATTTTGACGTTCAGCTGCCATATTTCATAAACGAAATATGCGGCATCAGCAAGCATTATCCAAATGTATTTAACCATGGCGACGAGTAAAAGGTTTCATCGTAATCGACACAATGTTGATAACGATACCTTTTCGCTACAAGCCCAGCTTAGTACGTTGGTTTGTTGCCTTTCCATGTATATCTTCCTTGAAGACTTATATAGTACCATTAGGCATAATGCCTTGCGGTATTTCAACTAGTATCCAAACATAGTTGGTATACATGGAATCCATTTAGGATATCATGGCACTTTGCCATAATAGGGAGTCGATACCTTGTATCACTTCCTCATACGTAGTCAGTTCGTATTCCTCAATAAGATTGACATATTTATGAGGTGAAATCAGAAACCTATACCTCCCAGGTTATTTCCTGACTCTCTCTGACTTACGCGGTTATTGTGTATACGAAGATTACTGGTATAGTTTCATCCTTGATGAACTATTTGTGTTCCATTAATAAATCGGTGCCTAGAATAGTATTACTCCGATTTTCATAGAGATTTACTTTCCTCCCACTTACCACTGCATATAGGTATTCCTCTTAGGAAAACCGCTTGGAGAGCAATAATTACATTGTTCTCTTGTGAGTTGTATAAGTACTATACTTTGGTTTCCCTAGGATAACCCACAACTTAGGCACTTATCCGATTTGGGTTCTAGTTTGGTATCATCCAAACATATGTCTAGCATTCCCAAATCTACAGGAATGAGAAAACCCAGTTTCTTTCCTGTTCATATCAAATATGAAGTCTGTCAAACAGATTATATGGAACCTTATTCAAAATAAGTTTTGCACTGTTAATGCGTATCCTTTGAAGGAAATGGTAGCTCAGAGCGACTCATGATTAACCTTATCATGTCCAACAAAATTCGGTTTCTCTGTTCGGACACACCGTCAAATTGACGTGTTCCGGGAGGAGTCCTCATTGAAAGAATATTATACTCTTTCAAGTATTTGAGAAACTTATTGCTTAATTATTTTCATCATGGTGTTTAATACTTTAGCCAATCTGTCTGTCAACTTCGTGTCGAAACTCTTTGAATTTATCAAAAAATTTCGATTTATGTTTCAAAAGAAACAGATAACCATAACGCGATGCCACATCCGTAAAGGTTGCGAAGTATTGATATCCACCTCTAGCCTAGCTAGACATGGGCCCACTTACGTCACTATGAACGAGGGCTAACAGATCGGTGGCACTTGCACTTTTACCAAGTAAAAGGTGTTTTAGGCACTTGGCCCAATAAACTAGATTCGTAGACATTATTTGAATTAGAATGAAATTTGTCCTAGTATCCACTCTTTGAAAGTGTGGATATACGAGTCTTGTTAATGTGTCCCAGACAACAATGTCACTTATAACTCTCAACTGATTTATTCAGTTTGAGTTATTTGTTTGTCATGTTATACGTTTGAGATTCATTTATATTCAAAATATAAATATTGTTATTCATATCTAATGTGTTTATCTCAATATCATATTTATAAAATAAAACTCTTAGTGTTGTAGAATATAAAGGTATACCCGCAACGGGTTAAACCCTGATATATAGATAATGTTTCTAGTCAAACTAGTTACATTGTAACAGTTTCCTAATTTAAGTACACAGCCGAATGGTAGTTCCTAAACTTAGGTTTCTACGGTTAAAACAGTGACTCTCGTCCCATTTCCGATTCGTAGATAGATCTCATCTGAAGTCAGTGTCCTGCTAATCAGCAGATACCGCACATCAGTACATATCTTATGTACCACACTTAGTATCTAAAATCCAATTTTAATACTAGTAGTGAACATGTTTATGACAAACATATTTGAAGTCGGAACCTTGCCCCGTCTTCACTTCCTTCATGTCTGCCTTGTCCATACGGCAGTCACGCTTCCAATGACCCCGTTTGCCACAGTTTAGGTAGACATTTTGGAATATGTTATATATCTTCCCAGAAGATTATAATGATTTTGCCTTTGCCCCTTTTCCACACCCCATATGCCTTTGGCCAAGCATTGGCCTTCCAGAATGTCGAAGTAAGATGCGCCTTGCGCTTCTTGCCTATTGCAAACTCTGGCTTTATCTCCTTGAGTATAGCCATTAACTCTCCAAGAGTTTACTATTGCAATTTGTACTTCTAAGATCTAAGAATAGATCTATGAAGATCCTTCAATTTCAATATCATACTATAAGGATCTAATCCTTAGTTCTGATTAAGAAATTAATGAGTCTATTTGGCAAGCATAATGGATCAAGCACTAAAGTTATCATCACATGAATATTCCAAATATCATGTTCTCCTATTTGCTTAACTCCGGGCTTAGGCTCGAGACGTCACTATATCAAATAAAATAACTTCTCGGTTACCCAGGACTATCCTGAGATTTTATTCCCAATTTGAAAATTAAAGTCGTTTAAATACATTTTCACCCAGGATTATGTTTTAAACACTAATATTTCAATTATCTTGATTCTAATAGTCCAACTATTTAATCAACGATTTTAGGTACTATTTATTATAATGATCATTATAGTCTAACTATATAATCAACTATAATTTAATAGGTTAAATTCAATTATATTGATTACTATAATCCAATTATAAAATCAACTATTAATTGAAATTAGTTAATTCAAATATATTGATTACTATAATCCAATTATATAATCAACTATAATGAAATAGTTTGAATACAGTCCAACTGTTTTATTAAAACAACGATTAATTATTAGTCCAACTAATATATTAATGTAACGACGAAAAATTTAAAAATGAGCGCGTATGGCAAGTAACTAAATGAATATTGCAAATTTAATACTTGCCTCCCACTATTTTTCGGCGAGCCTCTAACCCTCTGTTGAGTACTCGGGAAACCTTGTTTCCTAGTGGGCTAGGATCCCGTTAAATAACACATAATCTTGACTTTGGCCGACAAATTGTATGATAATTAACTAGGTAGATCTCTAAGATCAATTGGATCCCATCCAATTCCTAGATCCAGTAGGTGGACATCCAAGTCCGAAACATATATCTTATATATGCCAATATATCCAATTTATTCCCTAACCTTCTCCTCTGAATCAATTAAGCCTTGGCTTTAGCACAACAAACTTAGTGATCCCAGTTAAGCGGAACCCATTGACCTTGGGAAGCTTCGTAATCAATGTCGATGGACAGTAAGTGATCTTGACTTTGGCCAACAAATCACAACTTGGACAAGACACCGATATGGAACAAAGCCTTCATGATTCAAACACATCTGCGACGGAAAAAGGTCTTGACTTTGGCCAACAAACCAGTACCAGTCTTGGATCTTGAGTAAGAATCACTCAATGGAAGGAAAAACGCTTAATATGTAGTGAGGGTTTTTCGCGTAATTGGCAACCAATTAATTATCTTTTTTAAGGTTTCATCATCATACACCCTTAAACATGCATTCTAAACACATAATAAGGCGTGTAAATAAATATAATAATGATATACGGATGGATAATTAACACATTGTTCCTAGAACAAATCTCTCATTTTCCTCTCTCCCGCTAGCACAAGTATTACTTCTACCCAATTACATAACACTTATAAAGAAACCTCATTTACATTGAGGGGAATAGGTGAGAAGAGAAATACACAGAGTCAAAAGTAATAGGCTGGACACGCAGGTCCAATTAATAAATTCTAAATTTATTACAACAATTTCCAAAATTGCCTCACCCATCTAAAATCCATCTGATATGCATTATTCATACATCGCATCCATGTATTCACACAAGCATGTTATCAATCAATCTAATCCAATTAATTAATCTGATAATTAATGACCATCCAATGTTCAAACAACGATTTGATTTTACGCGAGTCCGACTCGTTTTACGAATAAGTACTCAAAGTACGAATTCTTGAATTATATCAAACTACAACATTAAATCCAATTTAATTTGTATTTAATACTAATTCATCTATTTAATTCCAAATTAAATAATTACAACTTTTAATGTGCCTTTACGACTTAGATTCTAAATCTAATCGTTACGGGTCTCAAAGCCCGATTAACATCCAATGTTAATTTAATTAAAGTCCAATAGGCTTTTAATTAATTTCTAAGGCATGGACTTTTGGTCAATATGGGTCAAACCTAAATACTAAAGCCCATTTAAGGAATCACCCTTATTTGCCAAGAAACCAATTTAGGCCCATTAGGCCCAATTAATGTTAAAGGTCCATTAAGTCATAATTGGACTTTATGGATATGGTTTTGGGCCCAATTGGATCCAACCAATTAGCCTAAACCAAACTTGGCTCAACCAAGCCCATTAAGCCCAATTACAACTTTACAAGCCCAATTCCAAATTTAAGCCCAATTAATTTAATTTCAAAATTTCAAATTTCATAATTAAATTAACCAAAGTGTATGCCATAATTAATTAACCAAATTAATATTTCCAAAACACTAATTCACTCAATTAATTATGCTCAATATCATCAACATATGTCCAACACATTTGAATCAAAAATCATATCATTTCACATGCTTATAGTCACGGTAATAAGGGATAATTTGTCCAATTCAAAATTCAATCCAATTAAATCTCAAATCAACATTACCCAAATGATTTCAACTCATCCAATTATCAAAATCACAAATCACCATGACTATTTAGGGCACTCATAGTTTCGGCCAAGCCTCAAATATTGGGAAAAATTGATCCAATCAATATTTCATGAAATTGATCATATACAACTTCAATACATCATCATTCAAGCATACTCAATCAATTAATTTTATCAAATCATGCTCAAATTGATTTTACCCAAATTTTACCCTAATCAAGTTTCATGCTTAAAATGGCTCAAGATACCATTGTTGGGTTTCTATTAAGTCCCAAGGATCAATTTCAAGCAAGAAATATGTGCGAATACAACAATGAAATATGGCGGAATCATACTTACATTGATCGGATTTTGCGACGCGACGAACACAAGCCCTTGCTCCATGAAGCTCTCGGCTTTGCTCCTTGGTGTGCTTCTTGTGATTCGTCCATGGGGGTCCAAGCTCCAAGCTTTCGAATGGTGATTCCATGGTCACAAGTTGGTTTCCCTATCACCTTCGCAAGACTTCGGATGTGTGCTAGCACTCATGAAATTTTGCCACAAAACTTCCTTAGCTTCTCCTTCAATTCTCGGCTTTGACAGAAAAATGAAGAAGAAAATGGCCCAAGGCCGTGAGAGAGGAGAGAGTGAGAGGAGAGAATAATTTGTGTTAGGTTGGTTTGTGTATCTAATACACAAAAATCTAATCCAAAAATTGTAAAAACCTTTCCAAAAGTCAAATACAATTTTGGAGCCAAAAAGCAATTAATGCTTTCCAACCACTACCATCAATCAATAGTGACATGTTGTCAATCTCTCAAAGTGACTTGACATCACATCAATCAAAGTGACTAATGATTTGACGCTTGATGTGACTTGTGGGCCGCACTTGAATTCCAAATGCGAGTACGCCCGCAAACACTCTCGGGCTTGGGTTTGCTAATTCCAAATTAACAAATTTTCCGTTGCGACGTAATTAAATCAAATTTAATTAAATAATTATGCCTAGCAAAATTACTATTCACGTCGCTAACGAATTAATTCTAAATTAACTCGTTCGCCCGAATTAAAATCTAATTTTAATTTCGCGTCGAAATCCAATTTCGTATAATATATCGAATATATTATTTTATCGATTAATTCCAAATTAATCGTTCTCTCTCTTTAAATAATATTTTATCCCAGATAAAATATCTCCGTAATTAATCCCAGATTAATTTTCTCTCTCATCTAATTAATCACAGATTAATAAAGTGCGAGTCATACGTCATCGGTGAATCTTCGGGAAGCGACCCATGAGATCCCCGGATATGTTGGCAGTAAATTCGATTGTCGGACTATCCGAACACGTACGTACCTAGTACTACGTTTATACCGATTTACAAGACATGGTTGGCTTCTAGCAAAGCACCGTGCCTACCCAATTCTCCAGAAATATTCTTACTGGAATATGTGATCTATATCAGGCGTAGTATATATAGTATTGCGTATTTCGATCCAGCATCGGATGTCATGTGCAAGGCCTGGGGCTGGAATTGTGTCTGCCCCGTACGAAGCACATATCGGATCTCTGGTAACTAGTCTCTATAATCGGATAAACATTATCGATGTCCAATCTCGATAATACTACGACTATGGATATTTAATGATTAAACCTTCGTGGATTGATACTGTCTCATATCATCTCAATCCGGAACTAATCATATGGACCTTTCATCATTTATACATCTTGGTAATCTAATTACAAATGATAAAAGAGCAATTTCCTTTGTCACATAGTTAATTTGTACAACAACACCATGATCTGTACAAATAGTGATGCTATGGGCCATAACTGTCCAACAATAGAGATAATATTTCTAGTCAAACTAGGTACATTATAACAGTTTCCTAATTTAAGTACATACCCAAAGGGTACTTTCTAAACTTAGGTTTCTACGGTTAAAACAGCGACTCTTGTCCCGTTTCCGACTCGCAGGTCGATCTCAACTGAAGCCAGTCTCCTGCTAATCAGCAGATTCCGCACATCAGTACATATATTTATGTACCACATCTAGTATCAAAAATCTAATTTTGAAACTAGTAGCGAACATGTTTATGACAAACAAACTTTAAGCCGGAGCTTTGCCCCGCCTTCACTTCCTTCATGTCTGCCTTGTCCATATGACAGTCACACATCCAGTGACCCCGTTTGCCACAGTTTAGGCAGACATCTTGGGATATGTCATTTGTCTTCCTAGAAAACTGTGACGATTTTTCTTTTACCCTTTTTAGAAGTTCTGGCTCTGCCTCCTTGAGCATAGCCATCAACTCTCCAAGAGTTTACTCTTGGTTCATAATGAACCTGCCCCAGCTTTCGGGTAGAGACTATAAGATCAAATCTTTGGTAGTCTCGGCCACGTAGGTAATGCCCAGCTAACCTAGCTGATCGATGTCAGTAATCATCTGCGACACCTAGTGTTCGACATATGTACCCTCTGACATACACGAGCGAAAGAGCTTCTTTTGCAATTCGTACTTCTAAGATCTAAGGATAGATCTATGAAGATCTTTAAATTCATCATCATGGTACAAGGATCTAATCATTGGTTTTGACGACAAAATTAAAGTGTCATTGCATCAAGCATAAAGGATTGAGCACTAAAGTTATCATCACCATGAGTCTTCCAAAACCCATGCTCCACTATTTTCTCAACTCCGGGCACAGGCCCGAGATGTCACTCTATCAAATAAAGTAACTTCTCAGCTCCCATGACTATCATGAGGTTCTATTCCCAATTTGAAAATTAAAGCCACTTAAAGACATTTTCACCCAGGATTATGTTCTAAACGCTAATCTTTCAGTTATCTTGATTCCAATAGTCCAACTATCCAATCAACGATTTCGGGTACAATCGAATATAATGATTACTATAGTCTAACTATATAATCAACTACTATTTGATTGGTTAAATTCAAATATATTTGATTACTATAATCCAATTACATAATCAACTATAAATGAAATAGTTTGAATACAGTCCAACTGTTTAATTTAAAACAACAATAAACTATTAGTCCAACTAATATATATTTAAATAATGACGAAAAAATGAAATGAGCGCGTATCGGCAAGTATCTAAACGAAATTGCAAAATTAATACTTGCCTCCCATTATTTTTCGGCGAGCCTCTAACCCTCTGTGGAGTACTCGGGAAACCTAGTTTCCTAGTGGGCTAGGATCTTGTTAAATAACACACAACATTGACTTTGGCCAACAAGCTGTATGATATTTAACTAGGTAGATCTCTAAGATCAATTGGATCTCATCCAATTCCTAGATCCAGTAGGTGGACATCCAAGTCCGAAACATATATCTAATATATGCCAATATATACGATATTTTCCCTAAAATTTTTCCTCTGAATCAACTAAGCCTTAGCTTTGGCACAACAAGCTTAATGATTCCAGTTAAGCGGGACCCATTGACCTTGGAAAGCTTCGTAATCGATGTCGATGGACAAGAAGTGATCTTGACTTCGGCCAACAAATCACAACTTGGACAAGACATGCGATATGGAACAAAACCTTCATGATTCAAACACATCTGCGATGGAAAAAGGTCTTGACTTTGGCCAACAAACCAGTGCCAATCTTTGATCTTGAGAATGAATCATTCAATGGAAGGAAAACGCTTAATATTTGTTGAAGGTTTTTCGCGTAATTGGCAACCAATTAATTATCTTTGATTAGGTCTCATCATACACCCTTAAGCATGCATTCTAAAAGCATAATAAGGTGTGATAAATAAATTAATAATGATATGCGGATGGATATTTAAAACATTTTGTTCCTAGAACAAATCTCTCGTTTTCTTCTCCCCGGCTAGCACTATTCTTACTTCTACCCAATTACATAACACTTCTAAAGAAACCTCATTTACATTGAGGGGAATAGGTGAGAAGAGAAATACAAAGAATCAAGAGGTAATAGGCTGGACACGCAGGTCCAATTTAATAAATTCTAAATTTATTACAACAATTTCCAAAATTTCCCTCACCCATCTAATATCCATCTGATATACATTATTCATACATCATATCCATGTATTCACACAAAACATGTTATCAATCAATTTAATCCAATTAATTAATCTTTGATTAATGACCATCCAATGTTCAAACAACGATTTGATTTGCGCGAGTCCAACTCGTTTAAGAATAAGTACTCAAAGTACTAATTCTTTATTTAATTCCATATTAAATAATTACACTTTTAATGTGCCTTTTAGACTTGGATTCCAAATCCAATTTTTATGGGTCTCAAAGCCCAATTAACATCCAATGTCAATTTAATTAAAGTTCAATAGGCTTTTAATTAATTCATAAGGCATGGACTTTGGCAACCAAAGCCCAATAAGGAATCACCATTTGCCACAAAATTAATTTTGGCCTATTAGGCCCAATTAAATTTTAAAGGACCATTTATTATATTTGGACTTTATGGAAATTAATTTTGGCCTATTAGGCCCAATTAAATTTTAAATGACCATTTATTATATTTGGACTTTATGGAAATGGTTTTAGGCCCAATTGAATCCAACCAATTATCCTAAACCAAACTTGGCCCAACCAAGCCCATTAAGCCCAAATACAATATTTTTAGCCCAATTCCAAATTAAGCCCAATTAATTTAATCACAATATTTCAAATATCACAATTATTTAATTAAAGTGTATTAGCCATAATTAATTAGTTAAATTAATATTTCCAAAATACCAATTACACTAATTAATCATGCTTTAATTAATCAATTTATGTCTAACACAAATTGAAGCAAAATCAATCCAACATGCTCATAAAGTCACGGCAATCATGGGATTTTTATATCCGATTTTGATTTCAATCCATTTAAATCACAAATCAATATACTCATGCATTTTAAACACATCCAATTGTCTAAAATTTAAAAATCACCATGACTTTAAAAGGTTCAAACTCTCGGCCAAGCATATGGAATTTGGGGAAATTTTATCCAATTCAATTTCTCAATTCCTAAGATGCACAAATCTAATTTAACATCATCCAAGCTCAACCAAAACCTCAATTTGAAGAAATCATGCATAAATCATAAAAGCCCCAAATTAAAGTCTATGAACCCTAATTCATTTCATGCTCAATTTATGGCTCTGATACCATTGTTGGGTTTTCTAGGTCAAACCAAGATCATATAAGCATATGAAATGTGTGAATCAACAAAGTAAGATGGCGGAAATACTCACTTTGATCGGCTAAGATGATGTAGGAGATAACAAAAATTTACCTACATTGAAGTTGCTCCAAGCTCCTCTCTTTGATGTATGTTGAGCTTCCAAGCTTGTCCTTGAATTCCAAACTCATGGATAGGTTTCCCTAACACCTTTGAATGACTCCTTCTGTGTGCTAGCACTTAGAAAAAATTGCAACAATTTCTTCTTGTTCAATGATAGTTTCGACAAAGCCAAATGGGAGATGAAGAAGATGAAGTTCACGCCCAAGGCATGAAGTTGGGAGAGAGTGAGTGATTTTTTTGTGTAATAATAATTGATTTCCAAAAAATAATTATCATATACCAAAACCAAACTTTTGGTATTAGTCATTCCAAATGACAAAAAGTGTAAAATAAGCAACCACAAACTTCTATCACCATAAAGTAACAAAGTTGACTAGTTGATGTGACTTGTGGGCCCCACTTTAATTCGAAATCCGAGTGGGCCCGCAAACACGTTCCGGGCTCGGGTTCGTTAATTCCGAATTAACGAATTTTCCATTGCGACGTAATAAAATCAAATTTAATTAAATAATTATGCCTAGAAAAATTACTATTCACGTCGCTCGCGAATTAATTCTAAAGTAATTCGTTTGCCCGATTTAAAATCCAATTTTAATTCCGTTATGAAATCTAATTTCATTTAATATATCGAATATATTATTTTAATCGATTAATTCCAAATTAATCGTTCTCTCTCTTTTAATTGAATTTTATCCCAGATAAAATTCTCTGTAATTAATCCTAGATTAATTTTCTCTCTCTTCCAGTTAATCCTAGATTAATTATGTTCGAGTCATACGTCATCGGTGAATCTTCGGGAAGTGACCCATGAGATCCCTGGATATGTTGGCAGTAAATCTGGTCATCGGAATAACCGAATATGTGCGTACCTAGTACCACGTTCTTACCGATTTACAAGACATGGTTGGCTTCTAGCAAAGCACCATGCGTACCCAATTTTCCAGAAATATTCTTTTAAGGAATATGTAATCTATGTCAGGCGTAGTATACGTAGTATTGCGTATTACGATCCAGTATCGGAAGTCACATGTTAGGCCTGGGACTGGAATTGTGTCTGCCCCGTACGAAGCACATATCGGATCTCTGGTAACTAGTCTCTTTAATCGGATAAGCATGACCTAGTCATATTATCCCGATTACTGCAGTACATAAGAGTACCAGTTCCGTATCCTATGTGATCATCATCTCCATATGACTGAAGTGATACTTCCATCTTGACATCACACCCAATACACTACGATTCTCAATATACCCAGAAGAGACGTTCACATAACCTGTTAAAGCCTTGGACGACCAAAACCAAAGTATATTGATTGTCGTAAGTATTAGCGATGCAAGTCTCAAGTTAAGACCAAATACACCTACCCTGATTCGGACTCTCATAGACACATAGTCATACTACCAATGGGATTCTGAGGGGTCTATCCAGAGCGAAGCTGTTTCCGTACCATCGGTAAACACAACCTCCTATCACACTTGTATAAGTATCCAATACTTAAATATATGAGAACTATGTCATTATGCTCCCACAACGCGCATAAGTGCAATACTAGTATATTCTGCATTATCGATGTCCAGTCTCGATAATACTACGACTAGGGATATTTAATGATTAAACCATAATGGATTAATATTGTCTCATATCTTATTAATCCGGAACTAATCATATGGACTTTTATCATTTATATATCCCGTTAATCCAATTACAAATGATAAAAAAGCAATTTCCTTTGTCACATAGTTAATTTGTACAACAACACCATGTTCTGTACAAATAGTGATGTTATGGGTCATAATTGTCCAATAGTTCCCACTCCCTGAACTCCATTTCAAGCACAAAATCCTTATGGAACAACGGAATGAACCTTTTTCCTTTAGGGCCTTGGACCAGATGATACCCTTTAAGCCCATATTTGAGGGAGTACAGAGAGGAAGCCGAAGAGAAAAATGAAGTGCATGTCTACCAACAACATATTGAGGGCACCTTTAGCCTGTAACCCCAACTTCAAAGGAGGGGCGAGTCCCTAGTCCTTTTAACCTTCAATAGAGGGGTGAGTCCCAACTCCCTGAACTCTATCTACAACGGTAAAAATTCATAACCGATAAAAACTCAAGGATAAGGGGTAAGAACTAAACTTGCAGCCTGAACAATAAGATGTCATCTTCTCGAATATACAAATCCCCGTGATATTCTTTAACCTTCATGTCGTCGGGAAGATACAACTGGTCCATCACCTCTTCAAGAAGTTTGGCCTCAATCCAAGGAGCCACCATTGTTGCAAAATGAAATAGCTGGCTTAAGGAGAACGAAGAAATTTTTCAAAGGCTTAAAAGAAATTTTGAAATGGCATTAAAAGACTCTCAATGACTCTAAACCTCCTTTTATAAGCATTTTGGATAAAAATCCTTCGTAAAACATGCAAAAAATTTCAGATTTATCATTTAATGCACGTTCTTCACTATTCCATAAACGTCTTTCACATTTAAGAGACGTCAAGTCCAAACGGCGAAAGGCATGGCATACGAAGTGCCGCAACACGTGCATCATCCTGAGCACCGTTTATTTTTCTAAAATGAGAGTGGATGTAGGTGAGCAAATTTAGCCCTACCATGAAGGACACGTGTCAACCATACAAATTAATCTTTCTCATAAAGCTACTATAAGTGGGCCTGTTGCAGGTAGAGATTGGTTCAATTAAGGGAACAACACTTGTCACCACATAACTGTGCTACTGGACATGAGGACATGGAACACCTTCCAGTGTCCAGTTACTCCGGAGTCAATCCACTCGGAAAGGATGCTACTCATCCCTCCAATGTAAGAAATAATTCTGGAATGGATATTTTTTTTCCGGATAAGATAATCCTCTGGGGTGTATCCACCCCAGAGAAAGTATCACGGTGTAATCCAGAGGATCGCATCAGATCCGCTCTGATCTGCATGTTAATATTTAATTCCTCACGAGATAGTAGACTTTAATGACAACTCATTTCATTTGACAGAAAAATATAATTTAACATACATAATTATATGTGTTAATACATTTAATCCCTTCTTTGAGCATGTCATATGTTATGTGCACATCATGCAAGTGGACATGTGTCAACCAAGGGGTGACACCTCAACACTATTCACCCTTTAAATATCATGAATCTCGTAGGAGTAATGGTTCTTTTTGTTGGATAATATGACCCATAGCGTCACTATTTGCACAGATCATTGTGTTGTTGTAGCAAATTAACTATGTGACAAGGAAATTGCACTCTCATCATTTGTGATTAGATCACCATAGATATATAAATGAAGAGAGGTCCCTGTGATTAGTTCCTGGACTGAGAATGATATGAGACAGTATCAGTCCACGAAGGATTAATCATTAAATATCCCTAGCCGGAGTATTATCGAGACTGGACATCGATAATGCGGAATAGGCTAGTATTGCACTTGTGTGCGTTGTGAGGGCACAACGGCATAGTTCTCATATATATAAGTATCGGATACTTATGCAAGTGCGATAGGAGGTCGTGTTTCACCGATGGTACGGGAAACAGCTTCGCTCTGGATAGACCCCTCGGAATCCCATTGGTATTATGACTATGTGTCTATGGGAGGCCGAAATCAAGGTAGGTGTGTATAGTCTTAACCTGAGACTTACATCGCTAATACTTACGATAATCGATAGACTTTGGTCTTGGTGGTACAGGGCTTTAACCGGTTCTGCGTACACCACTTCTGGGTTTATCAGAGAGTCGTAGTGTATTGGGTGTGATGTCAAGATGGAAGTATCACTTCAGTCATAGTGGAGATGATGTCACGCAGGATACGGTACTAGTGCTCTTGAGTGTTGCGCAACCAATCGGGATATTGTGACCAGGTCATGAATATCCGATTATAGAGACTATGTTACCAGACATCCGACATGTGCTTCGGACGGGGCAGACACTTATCCAGCCCCAGCCCTAGCACGTGACTATCCGATACTGGGCCGATATACACAATACAATTGGTATACTACGCTTGATATAGATCTTAAATATTCTTATAAGAATATGTCCGGAGAATTGGGAAGACTTGGTGCTTTGCTAGAAGCCAACCTTGTCTAGTAAATCGGTAAAACGTAGTACTTGGTACTTACGTGTTCGGATAGTCCGATGACCGATTTGACTGCCAACATATCCGAGGATCTCATGGGTCGCTTCCCAAAGATTCACCGATGACGTATGACTCGCACTTTTATTAATCTGGGATTAATATGATGAGAGAGAAAATTAATCTGGGATTAATTACAGAGATATTTTATCTGGGATAAAATATCAATTTAAAGAGAGAGAATGATTAATTTGGAATTAATCGATTAATTAATATATTTGATATATTAAACGAAATTGGATTTCGACGCGGAATTAAAATTAGATTTTAATTCGGGCGAGCGAATTAATTTAGAATTAATTCGTTAGCGACGTGAATAGTGATTTCGCTAGGCGTAATCATTTAATTACGACGCAACGGAAAATTCGTTAATTTAGAATTAGTGAATCCGAGCCCGAGATTATTTACGAGCGTATTCGCATTTCGAATTCGAGCGCGGCTCGTCAAATCAAGCGTCAAATCATTAGTCGCATCAAGCGTCAAATCACTTGTCACTTTGAGTGATGTGACTTGACAACTTGATTGAGTTGACTTGATGTGATGAGTGATGTGTGTGGTTGGCAATTAAAGCCAAATGTGTGTGAAATGAATTTCAAATGAAATTCATGTGTATTAGATACACAAATTACACACAAAACCGAGAATCACATTTTCCCTCCTCTCTCTCCTCTTCTTCTTCCTCTCTTCACTCACGTTTTTGTTGTTCATGAGAGGCAGTGAACTGCCGACTTTTAAGAGCAAAAATGGAGGGAAGCAAGTGTGTTTTGTGGCAAAACAAGAGTGCTAGCACACTCCGAGATCAATGCGAAGGTGATAGGGAAGTTTACCCATGAGCCGGGATTCAAATGATGAAGCTTGGAGCTTCAAATTCTTGTTGAAAATGGCGCAAAACAGAAGCCAAATCTGCAGCAGTGGGCGCACATTGCAGTGAGGCAGTGAGCATTTTTTGGCATCTTCGTGGCCTCCGCGTCGCTCAACCGATCGATGTAAGTATTCCGCACTTCCGTCATTGTATTCACTTATGATTCATGCTTGAGTTTTGATCTTGGGACCTATAGAAACTCCAACAATGGCATCAAGAGCCTAGGTTAAAAGCATGAAAAAGTTAGGGCTAAAATTTGGGCAAACTTGATTTTGAGCATGATAAATTAAATTGGATGGATTTGTATGCTTAATTGTGTTTGAATTGAAGATTGATTGGGTCAATTTCACAAATTTGTGATTGGATCATTTTTTCCCCAAATTACTACCTTGGCCGAAAATTAATGATGATTTCATGTCTTGGGATTTTTGATTTTTGACAATTGGATGTGTTGGAAATCATTCGGGAATATGATTTGATGTCGATTGCGGAATCAATTGGATTGAATTCGAATCGATGAAAATCCCCAAATTGCCAAGTATGTCATAAAGCTTGAAATTGGGTAAAATTGATTTAAGCATGCAATTATGAAATTGGATGATAAAGTATGCTTGAATGTATTTTAATTGATGATTGGTTGGATCAATTTGATTAAATATTGTTTGGAACAAATTTCCCCAATTTTGATGTGTTGGCCGAATAGGAGTATGCCCTAAATCTTGGTAATTTTGTTTCGTTGATCATTGGATGACTTGAAACGATTGAGGATGTTGATTTAATGTTAATTTGGATTTAATTGGATTGAATTCGGAATTGACATAAAATTAGTCCACATTACCGAGAGTATTAAAGCATGTAATGGGTTTGATTTTAATCTTAATGTGTTGGACATGTAATGATGAAGATGAGCATGATTAGTTAGCCTAATTTGTGTTTTAGAAATGTTAATTAGGGTGATTAATCATGATATACACTTTAGGTAATTAAATTGCGAAATTGGATTTGTGTAATTTAATTAATTAGGCTAATTTTGGAATTGAGCTTGAATTGTTGTTATTGGGCTTATTGGGCTTTGTTGTACAAAGTTTGTTTTAGGAAAAATTGGTTGGATCCAATTGGGCCCAAACCGCATCCATAAAGCCCAAATGCAACATAATGGACCTTTGTAATTTAATTGGGCCTAATGGGCCAAAATTAATTTAAAGGCTTATGGGGTAAATCCCGGATTGGACTTTGGTTGCGGGTTTGACCCGAGTTGACCAAAAGTCCACGCCTTAAGAAATTATATTAAAAGCCCATTGGACTTTAATTAAGTTGACGTTTGACGTTAATCGGGCTTTGAGACCCGTAACAATTAAATTTGGAATTTAATTCGTAAAAGGTTTATTAATAAAATAAAGTGTAATATTTAATTTGAAATTAAATAGTGAATTAGAATTAAATACAAATTGAATTGGATTTAATTGTGTAGTTTAATTTAATTCTGGAATTTGTACTTTAAGTACTTATTCGCAAAAACGAGTTTGACTCGAACAAAATCAAATCGTTGTTTAAACATTGGATGATCATTAATTATCAAGATTAATTAATTGGATTAGATTGATTGATAACATGCTTGAGTGAATACATGGTTGTGATGCATGAATAATGTATATCGGATGGATATTAGATGGGTGGGCAATTTTAGAACGAATGGCGAGTATTCGAACGAATGTTGCAAATTCAATACTTGCCTCCCACTATTTTTCGTTGAGCCTCTAACCCTCTGTCGAGTACTCGGGAAACCGTGTTTCCTAGTGGGCTAGGATCCCGTTAAATATCACACAATCTTGACTTTGGCCAACAAATTGTATGATAATTAACTAGGTAGATCTCGAAGATCAATTGGATCTCATCCAACTCCTAGATCCAGTAGGGGACATCCAAGTCCCAAAAATATATCTTATATATGCCTATACATCGAATGTATACCCTAACCCTTTTCCTCTGAATCAACTAGGCCTTGCTTTGGCACAACAAACCTAGTGATCCCAGTCAAGCGCGGACCCATTGACATGGAAGCTTCGTAATCAATGTCAATGGACAAGAAGTGGTCTTGACTTTGGCCAACAAACCACAACTTGGACACGACACCGATATGGAACAAAGCCTCGTAATTCAAGCACATCTTTGACGGACAAAGGCTTGACTTTGGCCAACAACCCCTGCCAACCTCGGATCTTGAGCAAGAATCACTCAATGGAAGGAAAATAAACGCATGATATTTAACGAGGGTTTTCGCGTGCAAATTGGCTTCCAATTTAATTATCTTTGTTAAGGTCTCATCATCATACACCCTTAAACATGCATTCTAAATACATAATAAAGCGGTATGAAAATAAATAATAATGATATGCGGATGGATACTTAACACATGATCCTAGATCAAATCTCTCCCTTTCTCACTCAAGCTAGCACTAGTTACTTCTACCCGTTACACTACACTTCTAAAGAAACCTCATTTACATGGAGGGGAATAGGTGAGAAGAGATACAAAGAGAATGAAGGTGATAAGGCTGGACACGCAGGTCCAATTTAATAAATCGAATTTATTACAACAATTTCTAAAATTTCCCACCCGACTAATATCCATCCGATATACATTATTCATTCAACACAACAAATGTATTCACACACATAAGCATGCTATCAACCAATCCAATCAAATTAATTAATCTGATTATTAAGTGATCATCCAATGTTCAAACAACGATTTGATTTTGTTCGAGACAAACTCGTTTTTTTGCGAATAAGTACTTAAAGTACGAATTCATGAATTAAATTAAACTACATCATTAAATCTAATTTAACATGTATTTAATACTAATTCAATATCAATTCCAAATTAAATATTACACTTTTATTTAATGAACCTTTTACGATTTAAATTCTAAATTTAATCGTAACGAGTCTCAAAGACCGATTAACGTCCAACGTCAATTCAATTAAAGTCCAATGGGCTTTTAATTGATTTCTTAAGGCGTGGACTTTTGGTCAACTCGGGTCAAACCGATAACCAAAGTCCAATCCGGGATTTACCCAATAAGCCCATAAATCAATCTTGGCCCATTAGGCCCAATTGAACTTTAAAGGTTCATTAGCCGCATTTGGGCTTTATGGTTAAGGTTTTGGGCCCAATTGGATCCAATCCATTTGGCATAAACCCAACTTGATAAATCAAGCCCAATAGGCCCAAATACAACATTAGAAGCCCAATATCCAAAATAAGGCCCAATTAATTAAATATACAAAATCCAATTTCATATTCAATTAAACTAAAGTGTATAACATGATTAATCAACTAAATCAACATTTCTAAAACACTAAATTAGTCCAATTAATCATGCTTAATCCATTATTATATGTCCAACACACAAATTGAAAAATCAAACCCATTTACATGCTACAAAGCTCTCGGCCAAGGAGGGATTTTGTGTCCGATTTGGTTTCAATCCAATCGAACCCACAATCGACATTAAATCACCATCCAATTTGATTTCACACACATCCAATGTCACAAAATCAAAATTACCAAGACATTAGGGCAATAATACCATTCGGCCAACACAAGAATTTTGGGGTTTTTGTCCAATTCGAAATCCAATCCAATTCTATTCAAATTAACATCAACCTTAATGATTTCAACTCATCAAATGAATCAAAAACAAAAAATTCCAAGAATCCAAAATACATACACACATTCGGCCAAGTGAAGCAAATTGGGGATTTTTACTCAATTCAAAATTCAATCTAATTGACTTCAAATTAACATCATCCAACATCATTAAAACTCATCCAATGAACCAAAATGAAAAAATTCCAAATTTCCAAACATGCTTAAAGATTCGGCCAACATGAATAAATTGGGGAAAATTATTCCAAATTAATTTTCTTGAAATTGATCCAATCCAACTTCAATTAAAGATCATTTAAACATGCTCAATTAATCAATTTAACCAAAACATGCTCAAAATCAAAATACCCAATTTTTAATCACATTCGGCCAAGATCATCAATTTGGGGAAAATAATTCCAAATCATTTTTCAACAAATTGGTCCAACCAAAATGAAATTAAACATGTTATAAGCATACTTAAACAACCAATTTATTCAAATCATGCTCAACAAACATTTACCCAAATTTTAAGCCCTAAAATTTCATGCTTGAACCTATAGCTCTTGATGCCATTGTAGGTAAAAATCTAGGTCCCAAGATCAAACAAGACATGAAAATCATGCATGAATACACCAACGCAGATAGCGGAATACTTACATTGGTTGGTTGAGTCGAATCGAAGACGAATCAAGGCCAAAAACGCACTGCCATGGACGCCCACTGCATGCAGTCCACTGCCTTCTGTCTTCAGTTTTTGAGCTGCGAAATGGAGCTCCTAATTACGTCGGATGGATCCCGGCTCATGGTCGAACCTCCCTACCACCTTCGCAAGACTCGTAAGTGTGCTAGCACTTGAATTTTCACCATGAAAACCCACTCTTGCTTCCCTAAAACTCACGCCCAAACTGCTTCCAAAACCAGTGAGTATTTCTCACTGTGTGCGTGAGAGAGGAGAAAGAAAATGAGAGATGAAATGTGTTAACTTGTTGCCAAAAAGTGTAAAGCCTTTTGATTATATATTTTCCAAAAATAATAATCAATTACCATTTAATTTTATCTAATAAATTAAATGAATTTTGGAGCCAAAAAACCAAAAGTTTTCCCTCCAATTTGTTTTTCACTTTATGTCAAGTCCATCATCATTATTCATATCACCTTTATTAAAGTGACATGATGTCAAGTCACATCACTCAAAGTGACATGTGATTTGACGCTTGATGTGAGCGATTGATTTGACGCTTGATGCGACTTGCGTCGCCGCACTCGAATTCGAAATTCGAATGCGCTCGCAATCACATCCGGCTCGGGTTCGTTAATTCTAAATTAACGATTTTTCCGTCGCGTCGTAATTAAATGATTACGCCTAGCGAATTCATTATTCACGTCGTTAACGAATTAATTCTAAATTAATTCGTTCGCCCGAATTAAAATCTAATTTTAATTCCGCGTCGAAATCTAATTTCGTTTAATATATCGAATATATTAATTTAATCGATTAATTCCAAATTAATCGTTATCTCTCTCTTGACGATATTTTATCCTAGATAAAATATCTCCGTAATTAATCCTAGATTAATTTTCTCTCTCTTCTATATAATCCCAGATTATTCAAGAGTGCGAGTTGTGCGTCATCGGTGGATTATCGGGAAGCGACCCATGAGATCTCCGGATACGTTGGCAGTAAATACGGTCGTCGGAGTATCCGAATCACGTACGTACCAAGTACTACGTTCTACCGATTTACGAGACAAGGTCGACTCCTAGCAAAGCACCAAGTCTTCCCAATTCTCCGGACATATCCATATAGAATATAAAGATCTGTATCAAGCGTAGTATACAATTGTATTGTGCATATCGGTCCAGTATCGGATAGTCACGTGCTAGGGCTGGGGCTGGATAAGTGTCTGCCCCGTCCGAAGCACATATCGGATGTCTGGTAACATAGTCTCTATAATCGGATAGTTATGACCTGGTCACAATATCCCGATTGGTTGCGCAACACTCAAGAGCACTAGTAACGTATCCTGCGTGACATCATCTCCATAATGACTGAAGTGACACTTCCGTCTCGACATCACACCCAATACACTACGACTTTCTAATAAACCCAGAAGTGGTGTACGCAGAACCGGTTAAAGCCTGTACCACCAAGACTAAAGTTTATCGATTATCGTAAGTATTAGCGATGTAAGTCTCAGGTTAAGACTATACACACCTACCTTGATTTCGGCCTCCCATAGACACATAGTCATAATACCAATGGGATTCCGAGGGGTCTATCCAGAGCGAAGCTGTTTCCCGTACCATCGGTGAAACACGACCTCCTATCGCACTTGCATAAGTATCCAATACTTATATATATGAGAACTATGTCGTTGTGCCCTCACAACGCACACAAGTGCAATACTAGCCTATTCCGCATTATCGATGTCCAGTCTCGATAATACTACGGCTAGGGATATTTAATGATTAATCATTCGGGGACTGATACTGTCTCATATCATTCTCAGTCCAGGAACTAATCATAGGGACCTCTCTTCATTTATATATATTTATGGTGATCTAATCACAAATGATGAGAGTGCAATTTCCTAGTCACATAGTCAATTTGCTACAACAACACAATGATCTGTGCAAATAGTGACGCTATGGGTCATTTTGTCCAACAGTATGTGACAAAGCTATTAAAGTTGGAGCTTATTCCCACGTCCGCACATCAAATAAGAAAATACTAGCAATACTACAAACATTCTTTCCACTAGATATATAAAATTCAAATTCAATCATATTGTTTGAACACCAAACAGTCGCAAGCAATTACTGGGATCCACAATATAAGATCAGTTTAAATAGAGATATGGTCAAGGACTATTGAGAAACTTCAGCTCAGCCTTCTGATGAGATTGATCTAAAAATTTATTGCATGCTTTACACATCAAGATTTAAAGATGCATCTAATAATATCCTTCATCATCAAATCAAAGTAGCTAGAACAAAGAACTACAAAGCTCGTTCATAATGTAATTGCAATGTTACAATATCACTCTGCTTTCTGTTTACCAATAGGTGATAACATCAATGCCGTTTACTCGAAAGGAATTGAACCACCAGCAGCAAGGATTTGTTGCTCCAGCTGCAGTAGTCAAACAAGGAGACAGGGAAACAAAATTAAAATCCAATTTAAGACAGTGAGAAATATACATTATGAATGCAGTAGTTCAATATTATTTTTGAAATCCAAGCAGATGGCAACTCGAAATAAGAACTCCCTCCAATTATTATTTTCCAAAGTCCCAAGTAAAACAAGCTGAAACATTAAACTGATAAGCTAATGTGGGGTTTATTTGAAATGACAACTCTCAAACAGAGAGTTAAAAAAGAAATAAGTTTCAAAACAGCAACTTTTCCCTTTTTAATGTAATATCTGAGGATAGAAACTCAATCCCCTTGAGGACACAAGCATTGCTTGGATTATTACAAATATACAATCAACTGTCAGCTGTTTCCAAAGTCTCTTACACTTACCCTGAATAGTGTTTGAAGCTTTTCCTTCAGCATAGTGTACTCATGACTCACTTGTTGCACACATCTCATACACCTGCACCAAACATTTCTGAGTCAATCAAACACTTCGACAATTCCATAGTAGCCTCCTTTTCTTCATGTCACATATAAAATGAATCACTGATTAGGAATGATCGGAGGACACTCATCTATCAACTTTGATTGAACTGAGAACTCAGCTATTCAATCCCAGTTTTACAATTAATTGATGCTAAAGATACAACCCATTCTTGGAGCACACAGAACTGTTTCCTTCATTGACCAGGTATCCAAATTCTCCAAACCGTTTACTCTTATTAATTTCCATTCAAGACTAGCAATTTCAAGGTAGAGCCGGACAATTTGATAGAATAAATAGATATAGTCCCTGAGAGAAAAAATGATTTAACCTTCTTCACTCTAGATTGAAATCATACATTATCTGAGATGGAAAAGTTTGTAACCCAATAGAAGCTAATACATTCAGGCACCAAAACTCAAAGTAAAAGAACCACATCCTCATATGTCAAAACTTGAAACAACTTAATATTCTCTCAATTAAATTACAAAGCATGTTGATTATGTGGATTTTCAAAAAGCACAATGTTAGTATTATCGGACCCTTTGGACTTCAGACATATAACTCTGTCCTGGATCAACTGAATCAAATAATGTGGTGTCGAATTTTTTTGACATATAAAATTTCAAGGGTAAATTGGATAAATTATATGAATTGCAAATTGCAACAGGAAAAATAAGAAATCATGCAATATGAGTGCATTGCAAAAACTTACCCTTCGCGGTTTTGGGCATCGCAAAAACTTCTGAAGGCAATGCATATATTTTTAACTCTCGATGCACCAACACTGTTGAACATAAAAGGCCATATTCCAATCAAACACTAGAGAAATAATAAAAAACTAAAAAACAATCTTTTCGTGTTTTTACTTTCAACCAACAATTATGCTTTGCTTCATATATTTTCTAGCATATTCTGAGAAGCACATATAAATATAGCAGTTTAGTAAACATAGAGAAATATATAAAAAAAAAAAAAAAAAAAAAAAAAAAAAAAAAAAAAAAATACTGCAGGTACCTGGAACTACTACCCTTCAATTGATGGACATTTGAATCTACTTGTTTGAAATCTACACTTGGTTGTTCTCTAAACCCCAGTTTATGAAACAAATTAAATTAAATTAAAAACCCCAAATAGCAATTTCTCCAACAAATAGATAAAAAGTTACAATTTTTTTAGAATCAGCAGAAAAAACAATTAAGTTCAAAATGTGAAGAAAAGTTTTAAGGAGAGGAAAAAGACTAACAAAGCTTTCACCATACTGTTGATAAGTTTCTCAGCGTCCTCAAAGAAGAGAGACACAACCTCTACCACAAAATCAGGGCTGCACTCATCTTGCAGTTTCTGTAACTGACCGAACTGTTCATCCACATATCCCTGAACACAAACACATCATCGTAGTTATAAAATGAATCCTTTTTACCAAAAAGAATTTTATCTTTTATAAATGAATAGACAAAAACCCACATGTAGATTTGTTCACAACATCATTTTGTAAGTGAAATCTTACTGACCTCACGGTAAAGAGATGAACTGTAATCAACAAACTGTCTCTGCAACTGACTAACCACATCCATGGTTGCTGCTGGCTCTCTCTCTCTCCCCTTCGTTTGTCCAAAATAGAGCAGATCTTCTTTCTAGAGTTTTTTCTTTTTTTGAAATATTTGAATTACGAATCAGCGCTGGCGAGAACGATGTTTGTAAAAATGTTATCAAAGAGAGAAACGCAGTAATTGACTTGCCAAAAATTCGACATTTTTTTCCGGTAATGCTGTTACTGTTTTGAATCATTATTTTGATCGTCTCTGTTCTGTCTTTTTTGCCCTTGATTGATTTATACAGTATTACAGTATAGATGTTTGTTGAACATAAACTCTCCCGAGCCATTTAACCGTATTTATACGGCAGAACCCATAATTAGCCCACTGAACTTTTATCCGACATCTCAATAGCCCATTAAACTTTTATTTTCACCCATTAGCCCACTGAACTTTTTAAAACGGTGTAACAAACCCATTTAGTGTAACGCCGTTCCGTTTACCGTCCACGTCAGATTTTTCCGTTAGGAGTTGATGACGTGTCAGCCAACAGTGCAAATGCCAAATATAACAAAACACATATTTGACCCCCTGAACTTTTATAATACATCTCATTAGCCCCATGAACTTAATATTTTACCTATAAGCCTACATAACTCTCAATTCTAATGATTTCCATTATGTTCATTACCATGGAAGGCGGGGTGACGTCCGAAGAGGAATGGATTCAATTCGGGTTTTATCATCTAGTTTCTTTCTTAGAACTCTAATGATTTCCATTATGTTCATTACCATGTTTTTATTATTTTTATCTTTAGTCATGAACTAACTCCATAATTCTAGAGAATGGTGTAACTAATGCTTGAACCTATGTATTGATTGTCAATATTGTTATGAAGTTTTATTCAGTTTATTTGTATTCTCTTGCGTTTAATGCTTCTTGTTTGCTGGTCACAAATTGAGATGATGCATGTTTAGAATCTATCGCTCGGGAGAGATGGATTTTGAATAGGATCTAGAGAATATAACCTAGGAGTTTTATAGAGTTCGGGAGAATATATAGTTCCTTTGAAGTCGTTAACATAGAATCACAAAGCGTAATGAGTTATTGATTACTAGATTTTTATAGGGATATCGATGTCTGTAGTTGATAATATTTTCACTGTTGCTCGGGAGAGGGAGTGAATACTTTAGGATTCTTGACTTATAAATAATGCAATTGGACAATGATTAATTGGCATAACAAATACATAAGGGGATAGCTAGGTGAAATCAGACTCTAGAATCTATATCGTATTGGTTCCTCCTACGTAACTATTTTTATATCTTATTTATTTAATTTAATCTTTATTAATTATTTTCTAAATAAAGATAGGATTATCAATTATAGTACTTAGTGTGAGTTGAACACAATCCATGTAGGTTCGACACTCTTCACTCATCTTTACTAAAACTTGACACCGTACACTTGCGGTACGATATAAAATATCAGCAAGTTTTTGGCGGCGGCACCAAACTTGCTGGATTTCACTATATACAGCTTTTGTGGGCGCGTCGCGACGCCACATGGTTAGGCGTCGCGACGCATGGCAATTTTGCTGGATGTTATTTTCTGCGTTTATGCTCTTCCCGTGTGCTTCCGATGCGTCCCTAAGGTCCCAAAACACGTACAAATCTCCCAAGATCCATGTTTCAATGCTTCCTACAAATACATTAAATGATACGAAATCTAACAAAATAGTAAGCTAAGAATGCAAAAATAAGTGGTTATAAACCGCACTTATCAATTATAAGAAACTTTTCTAAATAAAAAAGGTGTGTGTATATATAGGGAATGAAATGACTTAACTCTTTGGTTTAAAAGGTTCATTGGAAATGATATATTCCTTAATGAGAAATGACATAACATTTATGGTTGAAAAGTTTTTTTGGATGGTTATAACCTGTAAAGAAATATACATGTTGACATAAGGGTACCTTTTAAAGGCAACTCTCCATGTCTATAAATAAGCCCATTGAGTTCTTCATTCACATTCATTCTTATATTCTATTTTATTTTCATAAGTCTTAAGCATTTTAGAGAGTTTAAGGTCTTCATATATAAAAGAGAGTTTTCAACATTGATTCATAGTTCAAGTTCTTGAAGAAATGAGTGTCTCTCTTAAAAGAAGCAACCAAGTAATCCTAATAGAACGTTAACCAAGTGATCCATAAATGGAACCGAGACAGAGTTAATTAGTTCTTAAGGACAGATGTTTCTCGACTTGGTTTAAAGATTTCATCTTCTACAAAATTATTTACAGAATTTTCTTAAAATTTGGAGTTATTGTGTTTTGATTTAAGATTTACATATTTACATTTATGATTTACATGTTTACTTAAATAATACATATTAAAAATAATAAATAACACATTCGCCCAACAACTTCTTCAAGAAGTCTCCTCCTCAGGATTTATGCGCCCTCTTATCTTTGCTTGTATCAAGGGAATGTTAATTTGTTATGATATATACTAATGATTAAAAAAAATTGCAAAAAATTAATATTCTCTCTTAACAAGGCTGGATAGGTAAAATCAATTAGTGGCGTGACAGAATGATTAAAAACTTGAAAGGGTAAATGTCATTGTCAAAAGCTTTGTTAAAAAATGGGAATTGTTAACCAATCAAAATGGTTATAAGTTGAGACGTTTCCATATGATTGGATAAAGCACTTGGTGCTGTTTGAATCAATAGCCTTATGACCACTTAAATCGCCACTTCTTTCTTTTTGTGACTCCACTTACATCAATAGCAATGGTTCAACGCAAAAACAATATGCACGACTTTTGGCTCAGCATTTAGAGCTGATGATGATAATGGATCAACGAACACACGTCCGGGGATAACTACCAAGTTATCTTAATTTTCTTCTGCTTTATTTGATTAATACGAATTATTTAAATAGGAAATATAAGGTTAAAGATAACTCTTGTGCAAAGATAATGCCTTTATCATTTTTAGTTAGGATAACAAGTTTATCCCCCTAACTTATTAAAGTACCCAAGAAGATAAATATAAAGTAATTAAAAAACATTTATTTCTCTTTAAAAAAAAAAAAAATTACCCATGTCGTCAAAGGTAGACATTTTATAACAATCGTTTTCTCGTCTATGATTTCTTTCGAACAACCATCTTCTCGTCAGTTACATCATTTTTCCGGTGGAAAATCTTGACCTCGGCCCAACTCTTATACCAAATGTTACAAACACAAATGGTAACACGAAGATACAAAGAGTAAAGCAAGTATATAAGAACAAAATATCAAACCGCATAAACACATGTTGTTATACAGCTTGCAGACAATATGTTCACACATAATTCATCTGTACATACAGCTTGATAGAACGTTAAAGCAGAGAGTGTATGCACAAATCAAGTTTTCTACCAAGAGGTTTAAATTTGACCGTTCCCCAAAAGGTAAAACCGTAAATGAATTTATAAATTTTCCATCTACAAAATATACAAGTCAGAGAAAGCCAAAGAGAGAGATAGATAGATGACAGCATACTTTAGTTCAGATTGCCAACCACACGACATCACTCTTATTCACACTGCTTGGCAATCGAATCATCAAAAGATGATATCAATACAGCTTCTTTCAATGACCTCAAATCAAGCTTTCTACAACATTCTGGGAGGTGATACCTCCTCAAAGGAATCGAGGAAACAGATCAACCTGTCAAAAGAAAAGAAGAGAGAAGAAAACATAAGCTTCGATATCAATGTAGTTGGATATAGAAGTGGTTAAAGATTGCCGCAACCAAAGCTTTAGGTGCTTACCTTCTTCGTAGAAAACAAACATGCCCCCAACCATTTCTTCATTTTCATCCTCTTCCAGTTTTTCCCTCTCACGGTTGCTATTGCTACCATCGACATCAACACTTACAACATCAGTTGACTTACATATTCCATTGTGCTCTAATGCTTTACAATGCTCCTCTCGCAAAGACAACCCAAGATTTACTGGACAGCTAACTACAGAGAGTGCTGGACCCTCAACAATAATGCCCATATGTGACTCATAATAGTCAGCACTCACCAAATTAGTCTCTAATGGAGGCAAACTATTTGGAATGTGACTGTTAACATGATGGTTATCATTTCCTGGATGTTTGGGAGAAGAAGATGCAATGTCCAAAGATTTTTTATTCGGAATCGATGGTTCAACCATGGTACTCTCATGCCTTCCATTGTAAATCTCATTTAGAGTCTGGCCAGTGGGAACATATAACTTGTCATTATTCACTTGATCCAAATCAAGCAGATTCTCAATTCTCCTTGAGGAACCTGATGAAAATTAGAAACAGAAAATGATTACAATGTTTAAAGAATCACTATGATTATCAGCATGTAAAAAGAAATCAGTACATTTAACTTTGCAGCTCTGAAAATATGCGGGCTCTAATTGTCCGAACTCACAACAATAACAAGAATAAAATAGAGATAAAAAAAAACAAATTAAGTAAATAATCCGATAAATATATCCACATTATGTCAATCCTTTCCAGTAAAGGGACAACAGCGATGGACAGTTACTCCTATCATGTTCCAAATTCTCTTCTTCAAAATTTCAGACTCCAGAGTACATTATTTCCAAAGGACAGAAAGAAAAGTTAATACAGCAATGACTTACCCCCCTCAGAACTTTCAGTAGAGCTAAGTGATGCTGGATTTGAGTGACAAATGATGGTCTGCTGTGCGATCTTGTCTTCAGCTTGATAAGGTCCCGAAGAAGGTGACAGATGACACTTTTCTTCTCTAGGGCCTCTGTAATGAAACAACAGATCAGGCACTAAATAAATTGTAAAAGCAAAGCACAAAAAAAATGCATGTCCATCCACCCATGCATAAACATGCCAAATACACCCCAAAAAGAAGAAAACGGAAAACCCCGTGATAATGAATGATGGGCACATTATATCATCATTGATGCATGGAAATGGCGAGCTGCTTCAAATTAAGCAGTAAGTCATTTTAACAAGCATAACTGAATCTAAATGATATGAACGCTTGAAGTAATAAGATTGCATGTATAATATTGAATAGATCAGTAATATCATGTGCCAAAGTGCAGTTTCGTATCATAAGAACCTAAATAAAGAATAGCTTGACACCAGAGAAGAATGATTTTAGACTTGAATTTAAAAAAACCATACGATACTGATGAGTGGTAAATATGCATATTTACCACCTGTTTATCTATAGAATTGCTAGTCATTAAGAGTTTTTTGTATAGTTTATTTGTTTTCGTGTGTGTTTTGCAGCTTCAGAGCGAACAATGATAAATTAGAAACTTCAAGCAAAATAAGGCAAAAACTGAATCAAAGACAGCATTTTGGAATCAGATACATAGGGCCAGCGCCACAGCGCCAATCAAGACAGAAATCTGGATGTGCCCAACGCTATGGCTCCAAGACCTTAGTACTGCGGCGCCAACCTATGTCCTGTATTGTAATTTTGCTCATTTTTAAGAGCCCTATTTAAAAAAGGAATGTTTAGGGTTTGATAGGCGAATTGGGGGAGAAAATTGGCCTCTTTGGAGGCCAAAAACCCTCTCCAAACACAAGAGAGGGACATGAACATCAACCATCATGAATCATGGAGAGGAAGGTGAAGATTGAAGCTTGGGGATTGACAATCTTCAAACCTTAGTTTTCTCTCCCTACTCTTTGTTTCTTTATGCTTAAATTGCAAATGATGTTTTTCGTAAATCTTTGTTTCATGCTATAAAATCTTGTCTTAGGATTTCAATGGAACCCAACTAGTAGCTTTGATTAATTAAATCTCTCTCTGGTTAATATTGTAACCTTCTATTTCTGATTATTTGTTTTATCCTGGTCTTCATAACTTACTATTGCTTAGCAATCAATAGGGTTGATTGAGTAACTATAATGAAGTTCGAAAATGGAATTATGTGTTTAAGACATGGAAACCATAATGATATGGAAGATGGCTTTATGTGTTTATAATTAGATAATTCAACACATAATGTAGTTCATTAGCTGGATTTCCATGTTAGGATAGGAATATACCTCCATGGCATGTGTGACCCTAAATATACATTGAACTTAATGAATTCGCCTTAATCTAATTGACATAAGAATATAGTTAATTGGTTTAGATGTGTCTGTCTATTTGACGCTCGGAAGAAGCTTTTAGATAAATAAGTATTATAAGTTAACAATTACTTATAGTTGATTAATCAAAGAGAGAATTTAAATGAATGTTGTGGGGAAATTGTGATTTTAGGACTTCTTTTCTCTTGTTACTTTTGCTTATTTAAATTTGTCTTTTAAATGCTTTAGTTTAAGTTAATTGCTTTCATATTCTCATTCGCTTGTGAGGCTAAGACTTTGATATGAACCTAAATAAAGAAATAGATTGACACTAGAGAAGAATGTTTTTAGAATTGAATTTAACAAAACCATACCATACATATCTTTACTTAGTATGTTATAAGAAACCACGAAATAATGCTTCCTAAAATGTTCCAAGTAGCAAAAACACCAACTTCAACAAAACACAACACCAATGAAAACAAAACAAACTCTCTCAGGCCAACAATACTGGGTAAACAAAAATCTTCTCTACTAAATGTTTGTGCATCAACAACAAATATTACTCCAAACCTATTTTTGTCTGACTAACTAAATATTGAAGTGCACCAAGTATAAGAAAAATTATTGAAAGGGTTATTTTGTGAAGTACAATGATGTCAACTTATTTCCAGAAAACTTTAGCGACCACCCTCCATAACGAACATTACAAGCTCGAAAACAGCCTTAACCAAAACTCTTTTGATAATCAGATTGTCAGATACCAACACGCATGACAACATTTACTATACAGAAACAAAAACCTGCAACGAACCAATACGAAATTGATCATCACCTGTAATTCCAGCTTGATTTGATGCAATGGAAATTATCAAATACTGGTAACAATTCCTTCCTTCTGATTTCAACTTCATGGACGGAGACCTTTTCGATTTCAAACTCTCCAAAAGCTTGAGTATTAACTCTTGGAGAATCCATCACGAAGAAAGAAATCTAGATAAATGAGCAAATAAATCAAAATAAAGATATAGCAGAAAATACTACGCGTTGCAACTTTACACAAGAAATACCTTAGATCTTTGCCATATTGGTAACCTCCCAGAGCTAATCTGCACTTCTGCATTGGATAAGTACCGGTGGGATCTATCATAGGATTTTGCAGAGCAAGTTTTAAAAGTATTGTTTCCAACAATACAATCATTAATGTCCAGAAAATCTATTCCATAATTACCGTCACAATCAGATTTTTTTTTAACTATTTCAGCAGGTCCCCGTCCATCACAAGTAGCCTCAGAAATAGATTCTTCTCTTTCTGGCCAATCTGATCGCCTGCAAACATCCCACCATTGTACAGGTTCTACTCTAACCTGTAAGTCATCCTCTTGTATGCGCATTGAAGAAGCTGCCCGAGTTCTTGACCCATTGTCACTTGGTCCCATGCCAATTGATGGCAAAAGCTCATGCTGAACTACATGACCTGATGGAGTATAAACCAACAGATGTTCCAAGGCATTGGTTCTTGAGTTAACATGCTGAGAACTGTGAGCTATAGAATTATGAAAAACAGCAGCAACAGCACCAGATGGCACAAAGACTTTCCCCGTTGAAGATGCAGAAGCATTGCTAACTGTATTAAGCCATCCAAAACTACTATATTTTATCCTGCTCACTACAGAGAGGGTAAAAGGCGGTGGGGGCAGCAAACATTGCTGATCAGTAATGCCATATGAGGTATGCCACCAAGGTAGAGATAGAACTGGAAAAAGAAACGGCTCTCCACCCTGAGAACTAAGAGTCTGAAAGCCAGAATCGCCACCAAAAGGGGATAAAACAAAAACATGGCAAGTCCCATTGGATGAAACAATCGCAATCCACTGACTATAATGACTGAAGCAAATATCCTGGATCATCTGTCAGATAAAATCAGATGCACAAATGTGTAATTATAGATCACACATAAAGGGAAAAAAAAAAAGGAAAACAGTTTCGATGTAGTAATATACTAACCGTTGATGTTATTCCTCGATGCAGCTTGTAAAGATGCACATGAGAAGGATTCCAGTCACAGTGATGACTGCCTGATCCACTTCGCATACAAGATGGCATAATTCGGAAGATGTTAAAGTTGTTCCCATTCACCGAGGCAGTAACCAGAAGTGTTCCAGTAGGGTCAAAACACAAAGCAGATACAGGACTGGTATGAGCTTTAAACTGCGATATAATAGCTCGTGAAACAAAATCTTTGACAACAACCTACAATAAACAAATTTTTAACCGAGAAGGCTTAATAAACTACCATACCTAATTTTTACTAACATATAGTGCAAACTTAATAGGATAAAGAGATAACTAATGTTTTTCAGATTAAGTGAAAATCTAACCATTCCTGCATTGTCCATATTTGCTCCAGCATGTCTACCAACGTTCCAGACAGAATTCGACGATCCTGGAGAACTAGACCCATCAGGAAGCAACTCCTGGCAGTACTTCGACAAAGTTTTGCAACCCATGTCCCCTAGGCTAACAAGACCTGCAGCAAACCGTTTACCATGCTCCATTGCATACAAGGCCACCAAACTACTACCACCTGGGGATATTGATGGACTAGCACCTGGAGGTGTAAGGTTTTGTGGGCTTAAGCGTCCAGAGTTGGATAACGGCAGAGTGTTGGATGCATAAGCTAACCACCTTGGACCGACAGCCATTGGACCATAACCAACATTAATCCCCACGGCTCCTCGTCCTGCTAACTGGGGAACAGGATAGGTGAGGACGCTGAATTTATTCTCGAGTGTGAGCGCATCAAAACAGTATATCTGCCACCATATTTGAGGCAGATCAGCACGACTCACAAATTTTAAAGCACAACCAATGAAATAGAAATAGAAACTATTACTCATCATTATTCATCTCACAAACTTTTATAAGATCAACAATCTAGACAATTGAAAAAAAATCTCTTAGTGACACGAATTGTCAACATCACTTCCAAATGTAGAAAAGAAATAAAACCTATTTTAACCATTTGATAAGTCTATGCCAAGGTATTTGAATACCAAAGTGTTAATCTCTACTTCCTATCCCTGCCCATGGACAATTTCTGTAAATGCTCTAGATGGTATATTTAACAAGGATGTATGTCAAAATATAAAACATTATACCATTCAAAAAATGGTGCCAATCAACACTGACCTTTGTGGCAAGACCCACAGCCACAATGCGAGAACTGCACCTAACCATGCACACAGGTGAGCGAAATCTCAGGACATGCTCATAACAGTGAGACTGAAATGAATAAAACTGAACAGCTGTAGGCGAGTTGACACAATTTCCTGACTGAGACTCCATGATACCATCTCTGACCCCACCCAAATGGCTACAATTTTGACCCGGACTCAAATTGTTGGTATCTTCCCCTGCAACAACCAGCAGAAAAGGATGTAATTTTCTGAATCCTTCATTTCCATCGGCCTTCACAGGGAAGGGTTGTATCTGTAAGAATGAAACTGGACCATCACGCTTTGAAACGAGTTCACTAAAGTTAGAGGCATCCTCCACATCAAGGACCTGAAAGCCATTCTGATAACCAAGCAAAAGAACTCGTTTGAAGACTGATGGAACATACTCCAAGCGGTCAAAACCAGCCCATGTCACCTGTTCATCAACACAAGTTCAAAAAGACAATCAATAAAACATGATTGAAGCGACAAACATAATTAATGGTAATCAAATACATGACACAAAGATTAACAATCTAACCCAGCATGCTCCAGTGAAAACTCTCAAACAAAAAAGTTTGAATGAAAATCATCCAAGCACACATAAAGGGGAAATAGTTTCCTATCAAAAGAATAAATAAGTATATAGGTAAAGGGGAAAATACAAATCAAGTAAACATAACTTAAAAAAGAACCGAATTTTCCTAATTTAAGGTTATATCTCATGTTTCTTCTAAAAAAAAAAGTTACATCTCATGTACTTGGAACATCTTTTTGTTTCTTTTACCAATCAACAAATAACTACCATTCATGATTATTTTGCATGTAAATGTGGTTTTTCATCAGATTCGCACATCTTTTTATTTTCCTTACACTTGTAATTCCGTAAGAAATACAAAATTTCTCAAAAAATATAAAAGGCATACACAAAATAATAAGAAGGTTGTGAGTCAATGTACTGATGTTGAAATGAAGCTGCTCAACACAAAACATTTAACCTATGTTTGGATGGATGGAAGTGGATGGTTTATAATATAATGTAACTTAAAAAACTTAAAAACTATTGTGTGGTTGTATGTAAGGGAGTCGAAGGGGTGTAACAAAAAGAGCCCATCGGCCATTGATACCCAACTGCTCAAATTGGGTTGTTGGGGATGAATGTAAGTTGGAAAAAAATAACATTATATGTGAAGAAGAAATTGCCAATTGTAAAACCTAAAAAACTCACAATTACTCTTTATGATTATTTAGGGTAACAACGGATCTCCTACTTCAAAGCTGCCATCCCACAGATCGAAGAGGCTGTCGTCCCACAGTTCCAGGTTTGTTGCCTTTTTCATTTTCACTTTCATTGTTAGTTTAATCAACTCTATTAAACTTCCCTTCTAATTTGATTGCTCTGAGTTGTTTTTTTTTTAAAAATATTTTGTCTTGGTAATGTTGAAACATTGAATTTGGCTTTGTTTCTTTCTATTTTTGTCAAAAGTTGCTAAACTTTTTTTTGTTTTTGTTTACATAGGCTGTATAATCAAAGGACACTGTATGCAATTCTTCCTGTAAAATATAAAGGATCTCTGTTTGTTTGCAAAGAAAATGCAAAAAGCTTAAGAGAATTTAGATAGAAATGAATCTAATTTGTATTGATGAATCGTCTAATTATAATAAAAGCTATAACAAACTATTTATACTAAAATAACTGATCTAGATTAGCTAATCAGAGTCTTGATCTAGAATAACCAATAACTAAGATACATGTGGCATGAACATCGAGGGAACAACTGATTTTTTAATCCATTTGCATTTTTGCGCTTCCAATTGCCACTCTTTGTATCTTCATAAGCTTCACAACATCATTTAGAAGGTGACAACATTTTCAGAATGTGACCTTCTCAAGCAACAACATTTTAGAAGGTGACCACTAAATCACTTTCGCAAGATTCATGATATTCTTACACAAGATTCCTGACCTACTTAAGTCCTCACCTTTGTAAGCACCACAGTGACATTAGCGAAGGTGACCTTCCCAAGCATTTATCACCTTCGCATGCTTTATATTCTAACACTTCCTATACATTAAAATTTTGATTTTGTACTATTATCAATGTGTTAATTCCTTTGTGATTATATATGTCATTAACAATATATTAATTCATGTGCATTGTATATGATTTTAGATGGATGGTGAAGCAAATGATCGTAACAATGTGATTTTGAAATTACATCATTTACATCAAATGGCAATTGGGCAAGTTGTTTGTGTGGCAATCATGTTTATCAACATTGCAATTCCAAAACATCCTCATAACTTTAATTGGTTTTCTGTTCGTTGATTTTTTTTTTCAAATCTTGATATAACCAAGACACAATGAAATTGTGAAGTGTGAATGTTAGCGGGTTTTTGGGAAGATTTTGAGACACAATGAAATTGTGAAGTGTGAACGTTAGCGGGTTAATTTTAATATTTGAAGCACTTGATGCCATATTTACCTTCACCTAGGGATGGAAAAACTCCTCGTCGGGCCAGGTATGTGTACAATTTTCTATAACCGTTGATTGAATGAGTCAGATATTGGGCATCCCGTACTAGTAAGATAAACCTCATGTGAATAGGGACTCGCGCGAGGGCCGCAGTGGCCGGATACATTAGGGCAAGGTAAGGATACAATTTTCATATCCGTTGATTGAAAAAACAGGGTACAGGTATTGACATACTCGTAACACACCTGGCCCGTTACTATTCCACCTTCCCGCTTGCTTCAGTTACTCGTTTAAATTTGTTTTTTTTTTTTTTACTTTTATATTCTAAAAGCGATATAATTGTCTTTAAAACTTACCTAGTTACTTTAGATTCCATCACTTTTTATTAATCAAATTAATATTTGGAGCATTACATTCCATTATAAACCATCCTCTTTCATCAATCCAAACATAGCCTTACTTTATTTTTTTTAAAAATTACATACAAATTTTCCTAAAACAAAAGTGAACAAAGTGTTTCCCCTTTCCAGTCCACAAAACAAAAGAGTCACACCAATAGATCACATAATCTCCCCATAATCAAATGCTACCAACGATAAGACTAGCTATCTCAAGAAATGCTAAACTCGTCATTCTTATCGATAAACTGAGACTTGTTAAATTAAAATAATAGAAAGGAACCTGATCTTTGTGATCTTCGGAAGCATTGGAAATAGAAGCAGCAACAGAGGCCCCAGCAGAGCGTACAGTAGAAGCAACAGTGCTAGCATTCGTAGATACTGTCTTCAAACAAGATGATATTATCTTCAACGAATTCGGCAACAAGCCATTGTTCCTTCCTTTTCCTTTCTTCATCCTCCTCCACCACCTAACAATTCACCACTACCACCTCCTCCTCCGTCCTCTGCCGCCGCCACAGACACCAGAGACAAACATCTCCGATCGCTCACGATCGGGTATATCATCCGACACCTCTGCGATCAAACTATAAACACAACAGCAATTGCTTCCTTCTCTAGTAAACTTCTTCAAGTAGCTTGACTTCGTAAGCTTTTTTTTTTTTTTTATTTACTATACTTTATTTTATTTTTCTTTCGCTTGCTTTCGATTTCTCTCTGTCTATTCTTTCTCACTAATCTCTACTGTTGCGTTGTCTAGCGTACTCTCCGCCTATACTTCAGGCGGTGTAAAACTTGTAAGAAATTTATTTCAGACTCAGTTACTAATGATTTACCGTATAATCTTTCTTAATAAATAATTATTTATTTTTTAATCTTTTAAAAAAATGCCGAGGATCGAGGTAAAATGGGGGTTGATTGTGGGTGTTGTGGATGCCAACTAGGATGGCAGTGGGTAGGGTATGGTGCGAGTTTTCCATTATCAAATTCGCACCCGCATATGTAAATAAATTACTAAACATGTATTATACCCGTTGCGGGTTTTAATTTTCATTACCAAACCTGCACCGCATATAAAAATAAATTACCAAATCCGTATTGGTATCCAACGGATTTTTTGCGGGTTTTTAAAATATTGAATTACTTTGTGTTCTTAATAATATAATTTTTTTAATTAAATAATTTATTTTTAATTGATAGCTATAGTTTTCACATTTGTTTTTCATTTGACATATACAACATGCAATGTATGTATATACAGTACATAGATAACATAATGTATGAAAGACTCAGTATCATATGTTTATTTTTTCATATAAACATAATTAAAACGAGTTCTTCCTTTCATAATTATAATGATCTAAATTAGCCAACTCAATCGACAATAAGCTAAAAAGTAATCACCAACCGTTAGTCATATTTTTTATGTTAAGTGTAATGAAAGTGATGCTTACAAGGCTCAAGTGGTGTAAGTGTAATGAAGAAGCAGGAAAGCTACTGAAGTTGCAGCAAACACTAGCTTATTTTGCTCATCTCTCGTTTCTGATTCTGTGAACTTAATCTAAATTTTTGTATTATAATTTTATTAACAAGTGTGATTAAAAAAAAAACAATAATAGTCATGTAAAAAAATCTTCAGTTAGGCAGGTTGTGGGCTGCGGCTGAGTGGGAGTGTGGAACTGTGGATTAGTATTTTAGGTTTATGTTTTGTTAGTTGTTTTTATATGAAGGTTTTTTTATATTGTCCTAAAAATATTAATTAATAAAAAATAATATTGCGGGTATGCGAATACCCGTATTTTTTTCTTAAATATCAAACCCGCACTGCACCCGCAGCGGGTTCTGCTTTAAATTACCAAACTCGCACCACACCCACTAATATATTTACCAAATTCTACCCATTGCGGGCGGGTTTTTGTGGGTTTGCGAGTTTATGGGTAAAATTGCCATGGCCAACACGCAAAAGAAAATAATATAAAAATATCTTCTTCTTTTTGTTTTTTTTTTCTGACTCTGATGGTTTCTCTTTATTTTATATATTTTTTGCACCGACGGGCCTGTTGTGGAAATGGGCCGAGCCTGAGCCTTGTGTAGTCTAACATGGGATCAATCTTTACCAAACATTAGAAGCCGCATTTAATTCATTAATATTACTGTACAACCCAGTGTATTCAAAAAAATCACAAAATATAAAAAAGAATTTTTTTTTTTTTCAAATATTGACAATGTGTTATGCAAACATTATTCTTGATTTTTTAAAATTAGATTTTTCAAAAGTATTAATGATTTATTAAAGTGGATATAGTATAGGACTGATAGGAAATTCTGAATTTGAATCGAGAATCGAGATATAATATCGTTTGTATAAGATTCACAATATTTTTCATCTTGATTCAACCTTTTAGTAAGAATTTGGAATGAATTTTCGACACAATTACATAATAGTGTAGACCAGACCTGACTGATTATCAACCATAGTTTAACTAAGTTTGTAAGTTTGACCAATGAATTTGAATTGAATTTGTATAACTAAGTTTGACCAATGTTCTAATTGATTTGTGTTCTTAAGAGTCAGTTATGAATACCAACTATATTTCATTGTCGAATGTCAATTACTATTTGAAATTAGATTTGAACATAACCATATCCAACATAAGTTAAATTTAAATATGATGAAATCTATCATTTTTTGAAGTATTGTTACGATCATGTTATGGGATAAATCTATGATCTAATAAGTTTCCGACATGTGTGTCTATCGGAATGAACATTCCTCAAAAGGGAGGAATGAGTGATTTTTGAGGGAGGAAGCTGTATTACTAACGACTCATTCCTGATGATATACCCACTTGAAAAAGAATATGTCTTTCTCCTTATTGAAAGCAGCACATCAATATCATGAATAACATCATACATAAAATATATGTATCACAACTTCTAAGAACTTCAACATGTCAAATGTGATGTCATGAATAAGAAATGAGCTCCAATGATTGCCCACATATGAAAAAATATTTTTAACCATTGGTTCCTATTAGTACCCGGCTAGGAAGATCACTAAAAGCTATTTAATAATAAGGTGACATCATGTGGGAACTAAGTAGGAGTCAATCTCGCGAACCCTTTATGAGAAAACTCATCGCGTAGCGGAATTTGCACTTAAGCCTCGGGGTCGTACTTGAAAAATTAAACTATTAAATTATTTAATATATAGTTTCCCGAATGCGAATTAAATCAATTATTAATCACATTAATAATTTCGTCATAAATTATAGTTATGTTTGTGAGATCATAGTTGGACTCTTCAATGATTTCATGGCACCCTATAATGTATCGAGCTAACAAGGAGACCAAATATACCCACAGTTCCGAGCTCTAATAATGTCGAGATATCGATTAAAACTCTATAACCAAGTATCCTTAATTATTAATTTCAAGTTATTCCACTAAAAACCTGAAACTGAACTCTTGTCACTATAGATATATTTTTTACCGAAACTCGTCAGCGTCTACCGATATAATCATTGTATATAGATTGACCATACACGAGTATCTCATAATTAGAGCCGGGTCATAATGTCCATTATACCTCTCTAATTATTTTTGTACCATAAGTACCATTGATTCTCTAATGGACAATTTATTCATAAATATTATAAATTTTATCTTTTGATTTGTACTAGAAAGATTTGAGCGCTCTAATTGTTCAAGTACCGAACCAATCTTTAAGAAAGATACTCGTCTATTTCTCGCAAAATAATTTCATGTCTATATGAAACGTCCTCAACTACACAACAAACCATGCCCTCAAAGTATGTAGTTATTGATCAGTAATGTTTCTCCGACCTCACCAATGTAAATCAAAGGACAGCCTGCCATACAAGAGTTCTTAATACACTTATAATTCAGATCAATCCATTTATAATCATATATTAGACTGATATGAATTTCTTTATTTAACGAATATTAAAAAAATTCATTAATGTCTTGATCCAATCCTATATAATCGCATTATATATGGTACCTCCATTCCCATGTTACCATATGAACGATCTCGGATCAATGTCATCATACCATTATAGAAGGGACCGTAGCCGTTTATAAATCGCAAATAAAATATTCATCTTTGTTTGCTCTATATGGATTATTTTGGATTACAAATTTTAAACTTCAATCATTTAGTGTATAACACTTATACACTAAGTCTGAAAGTACAATAGTAATCAACGACATACATGATAATTATAATATGAAAATTTAAAACAAACATTTTAATTAATAAAACTACATCGTTTATTAATTAAAATAAATTTTATTTACATATTACATTATACTCTATGACATACATCCAAACAAATAACATTAAGAAGGGAATTAGATTGTCATGCAATCTCCTCCAAAGTCTTTATGACAAATTACCGCCCAACAGCTTCAATGGGAGATCGCCACGTTAGCAGCAGTTTCCATCATCTAAAACACATGCAACCATAAAGGAACCAACATGTGGACCAATATGAAAGCGCCAAGAGGTACTGCTATAGTGGAAAACAGTTGAAATCTCCAAAATATTCCAAATCTAAGGAGGGGAGGCCTAATCACAATAAGCCATTTATCATATTGGATTTGAAATTTTTTCCCCTTCTCCCATAACTACAGTGACTCACGCACTGTTCTGGAATTTTTTCTTTTTTTATGAATAATATCAAATTTACTATTCACGCTATAGTTGTTTAAGTTATTGTTCATTGTAATAGTACAATGAATAGTAATGATGATCAATGTATAATTTTTCTTGTGTTATTTCATTTTATGTAGCAGTTCATGATGATTTTGAGCCTCCGAAACAGTCCCAAAATACTCCTGAATTTGCCCTCTGTATTGCCATGAATTTGCTCTAAAAACAAACACAGTAGCTCTGAAACACACCAAAATCGTCATTTGTAATTATGGAAAAAGGCTCACTGGTGTGAGCAATCTATTGAGATGGTGAGGATGATTTTCACTCACTCTTTCGTGATATGTCTTGCCATCAAGAATCCGAAAGAGTGGGCTCAAAGAAAATTATTGCAGATAATTTTCTAGAGAAAATTATTTTTCGCACACTCTAGCCTCATTTGCATATTTTCTTTTGTTCTTAACAAAAGAATGAATTTCTTTGTGTTTCCTTAGGGTTGCTATTAAAAGAAAAATTCTTTATATCATTAGGGTAATTAGTGTCTGTTGGGACATATGCGCTAAAGTATAATGTAATATGAAAACGTGATTTTATTTTAAGTAATAAACGATGTAATTATTAATTAATTAGTAAAATTTTGATTTTCAAATTACATATTATAAATTGTCATGTATTCCATTGGATGTTAAATGTACTTTCAGACTTAGTGTATAAGTGTTATATACAAGTGGATTTAAGTTTGAAATCAGCAATCCTAAATAGTCCGTAGAAAGTAAAAAAAGACGGACACTTTATTTGTGATTTATCTACAGCTGCGGTCTATTCCATATTGTATGACGACTTTGATCCGGGTTCGTGTATGCGGTGACATAGGAATGTAGGCACCTTATATGATGCCATCATATAGGACCGGATCAAGACAAAAATGAATTTTTTTTAATATATGTTAAACAAAGAAATGCAT